>CAJNOJ010000220.1:48698-162836 GCA_905250025.1 Adineta ricciae
GAACGGAAGAAGCTATCAAACGACAAAGAATTATTACTCGGTTCTATTTAATTTTATTAATCGGTAAAGTTACTCTCATTTCCGAGAAAGTCGATATTTATCTATTTACTCATGTGTTTTCGGTATGAATCTTAGGTACGATATGCATCCTTTGCCTCTTCACATCATTAACTAGTGAAACGATGACGAAAATCGTGTCGAAGCCTTCACTATCGACTTACAATTCATTGGAAAGCATATATTCGGCGACACTTCGATGTCCATGTTCAAAGAAAGCCATACCTTATCAAATATTTCTTACTACTTCTCTACGTTTTCATCAAATATGTTCGAGCGGTTTTATTCAAAATGATTGGATCAAAATCTTGCGAAGTAGTGGCTTTAGCATCACCGAGAACGATTGGAGTAACACTGTCGGCACAGAATTTCGAGTCTTGTCCGACTTTTGTCAGTTAGCAAACAAGACAATCGATGATGCTACGAATCGATTTTTATCCCAAGTATATATCGCTTCCTTTGCAATGAATCAGCGCGATTTTCACCGGGAATTATCTTCGATAGCCAAACAATTTTATCAATCGACACTCTACAATTTCAATTCTCTGAAAAATTTTCAACAACTCATCATTCAAGTCGATCAGTTTTACCGAGGATCAATTCAAGCTTCATTTATATTCTACTACAATGGTCTAACTGTCAATATAATAACAGATGAAACAAGTAATCGTCAAACAGCAAAGGTAGGTCGTATTACCTGTGAATACATAGTTAGATGATTTTGTTTGTATAGATGCAATTTGTTCTAAGTGAAATTCAACCAATCAATTCGACCATGGCCACATGTGTTTGTGCTGTAGATCCATCTTGTCACAGTTCAGCTGTTCTGTATAACCGATCATCTGATTATAATTTGATGTATACTGTACCTGGTTGGAGTAAAGGCTGTTCCGGAATGGATTCGCTACGACTATCGACACTTCAATGTCTATATCCAGAATCAAACCCGGACTGCTTTCCGCTCTTCCTGAGTGTTATATATAAAGTATCGGAAGTCTTTCTGTATCTTGAATCATCATCACTTCAAATTAAGCCGTTAATTTACGATTCAACCATAAGCCGTTATCCTCCTAATACATCGATGTCCGTTATCTTTGACGAAATGATGCTTGAACAATGGAATATATCTGCATCGTACGAGCTCTTCTACGAATCATGTGCACCGGCATATTGTTCGTTTTCTGAACGAATTCACAAAGGAAATTTCATTGAAGTTGTTATAATGCTAGTATCGATGATCGGTGGTATCGTCATTTCACTTCGTCTAATAGCACCATATTTAGCTAACTTCATTCTTGACTTTTGGATTACATTAGGGAAGAAACCTAAAAAACGAAAACAAGGTAATGAATTTGTTTTTCGAAGTTGAATTTTGAAACTATCTACTTCCTTGTTTAGCTCATCGAAGTTGTTTCGATTGGTTGAAAACACTTGTGAACAAATTCGTAACACTCTTGCGTAATACAATACTTAACTTGAATATATTCACGGTGCATGACTTTGGAAGTCATGATGATCGAGCGACTGTCAAACGTCATGGTCAATGGGCAACGCGCCTTTTCTTCATTCTATTTCTCAGCAGTCTGATTTTGCTTATTTCTTATACCACTATTCAACCTAAAACTATAACAAAAACGTATGATAGACCATTGTTTACTTTCTACAAACATTTAATAGAAATTCATGGTGATGAATTGGAGTGCACATGCTCGAATATTGCATCATCATTCGATCGATTCGTCAATATTGAACCTGTATTTCACTCGATTTGTTCGAGTAAATTCATTTTCGATGAATGGCGAGTTGAGTTGACAAATGGTCTGGATCATAATTTAACTGCNAAAACTATAACAAAAACGTATGATAGACCATTGTTTACTTTCTACAAACATTTAATAGAAATTCATGGTGATGAATTGGAGTGCACATGCTCGAATATTGCATCATCATTCGATCGATTCGTTAACATTGAACCTGTATTTCACTCGATTTGTTCGAGTAAATTCATTTTCGATGAATGGCGAGTAGAGTTGACAAATGGTCTGGATCACAATTTAACTGCATACGAACAGAGAGATTACCGTCGATTTCTCTCTGCACATTTGCAATATCTTCGAGGACTGTGCCAATTTTCACAACAGTCAGTGAATAATTCTGTGAATGAGTTTTTAACATCATTGTTAGTCACCAGTGAGCTTTTATCGCTCAACAATTTCTATGATCGTCTGAATCGTTCTATCGTGAAAACGAAATTGAACGCTCCGGTCTTATTCTCTCGGCTTCTGTTCGTTATTCGTAGTATCAATCATGGAAATGCGTTCATCTCAACCTATGGCACAAATTTTCTGTATATACCCGAGCCGGAAGAAAATTCATTCGAATACACACCTACAACGACTGTCACGTATGATAATAATTGTTCATGCGGACTATTTTCAAATTGTACAACCCAAGCCAATTTTATTGAGGCAAATTCTATGAGAAAATATCCCATCAAAGGTATGAAAATGGGATGCACACCAAGTGAGTCACTTCTCGCTTCAACTCTCGAATGTTTCTACGACCAGTCATGTTTGGATCTCATTCGTCGGTACACCAATTGTCCGAATTCGTCAGTTCCTCTCTCGATAAACAACAGCCGATTTCTACAGAATACAACTATCGATCAACTTGCACATGATTTATTTCTCGAAAAATGGTCAACACAAGTAGATTATCCATCTTATTATGAACACTGTTCACCTTCCATTTGTTCTTATGCTCGCATTGAAAGATTCAATGTTCTGTACACTATCACGATTATACTTGGCCTTCAAGGTGGTCTAACTATTGCACTCAAATGGATTTGTCCAAAACTCGTTCGAATTGCTTCAAAAATCTATCAAAATCGGAAAAAGCAAGCAAGCTCTGTTCGACCGTCGTCTCACGTGATGACTAACACAATAACGATAAGGCCTGAGTGAGCAAGTGATCGATATCGGAACATTTTTGAATTTCTTCTATTTCTTCGTCTAGAACTACGACAAGTCTGTCGGTTCGATCGTATGCGAAAATAATCAGCGGCGTTGTAGTTTTAAGCTGTTCGATAGCATGCATCATCATTTTTTTCTCAATCTATTATGCAGGGCAAAGTATGAACATCTGTAAGAAAAAACTGAGATTAATAACACAAAACTTGTTTAGATTCAGCGACGACGAGCTTACCATCGACTGGCAGTTTCAGTGTAACAATGAGTACGACAATAACACCATCTTCAAGTGCACCAGGTCAGCTCAACGAGGAGTTGTTTAAAATTTTGATCAATTTATTCGTATTTCATTAGAACCAGTATGTTCGTTCCAATTCAAACAGATATCTACAGGTACACGATGTTTAGTAAGCAGTTTAATTCCTAGTATCATTGTCGATCTCAATGATGATGGTCGAACCGATTTAATAATGTATTGCGATTCGACAAAAACAGTAGACGTGCTACTTGGGACAGGCAATGGGACATTTCATGAAGTAAGCAAGTTTCCATTAGGAAATCACACAGCCATACGTTTTATTCGTACGGCCGATACAAACAATGATGGCCGACTCGATTTAATCGTTGCGTACGATGTTTTCTTGCCTTCAGACTTTTTACATTCGGTACGTTATATTCTTATTCTATTTGGTTATGGCAACGGTACATTTCAAACTACAAACATACAATCATTAACATTGACTGGCTTTCTAGTAGATATTTCTGTAGTTGACGTCAATGAAGATCACAACGTAGATATCGTTTATTTGTTTCAGTTGGATGATTATGTTTATGTACGTTGGGGAGATGGAAATGGAACATTTTCATCACAACTAATGCTTTTTACGAGCTTTAATAGTAATCTAAGACAATTAGCTATTGCTGATTATAATCATGATAATCACATAGATATAGCTGTAATGAATTCCAGATCACTTCATATTCATCTATATCTGTCAGACACTGAAGGTGGTTTTCAAGCACAGAAACGCATCTACACAGCATTCGATATAAGCTCATTTGTTATGCTCATTGGCGATTTTGATCATAGAAATCAGTCAAATATCATTCTTGTTCATCAATGGAAGAACACAGGTTATTTACTGTACCGTTATGACAATGGTACTTTTACTGTCGACGACCAAATCATGTTCAATGAACCGGTTGAATTACATTCAGTTATTGTCGGTGATCTGAACAATGATAAGCACTTAGATATAATTATTGGCGGAGTTTACCCTTATAGAGTGCATGGATTTTTTGGAAATGGAAATGGGTATTATCAATTTCAAATGATTGATTCGAGTAATGCGGATATTTATGAAATCTGGCTTGGAATCGATGATTTCAATAATGATTATTGCCAAGATCTGATCAAGATGAGTGTTGGTTCCAGAACCATCGATGTTTTACTGAATACGTGTCAATGTTCTACAACCTAAACGGTCTCTTCTTTGGCTTTAGTTGTTTGTCTTTCTTTTTTTTTATCTCATCATTACTGCTAATATCTCTTCAATTTTTCTTCCTTCGAAACTGATGACTGCTTTGACGCTTCATTGTGGCTATGAAAATATGCGTTTTCAAGTGTCATGAGATGTTTAACTGATTCAGTATCCGAATATAGCATGGGCTGACATCGTTAAGAATTGCTTTTGTGTTTTTTGCGACTAACTCTGCAACTGACCGGGCTAACTCATTTTCTACCATTAGACATGTCTTGTGCGTTTCGAGGATTCTGTTTGATTTCAAATAAGTTCTCATTAGATCGTATTGTGATACTTATTTTCAATTTACTCGGACTCAGCATTCCTTACGCAATATTCATCCTGATGGGATATTTCGTTCGATCACCAAAATATCATTTTCGTATTGCCTACATCTTTGTATATGTTGTAGGCATACGCGTCACTACTGTTCATTATGCTGATCCAGTTCGAGCATACCTAGTCAAGCAAATTAATCGAAGACCTAACACAGAAGTTGCTGGAACGACCTAAACTGGTTCAGCGAACACGCCGTTTTTGCTTCAAGTGTGCCTCATCAAAATCTTCTTACATGAAAATAAAGGTTTGAATTGCAATTTTGCTGACAAAAAAGGTACGTTCACTACCCACACCCTCAAAGTAAAAAGCGCGAAGTCATTTTCGAGAGTCTGTTATGTTGGACATTGACATGTATTGAAAAGAATATATAAAGTATTGTTAATTATGCTCATATTGATTATTTCATGACAAGAACTGTCATTAAAGTCGTTGATGTCATATGAAGAATTAATAAGTAGCCTTGAATAAAAAGTTTGTGTTTGAAAATGTCCGCTTCCGTCTGCTAGAAGACCATAAATTTCATCCGATAAAAGTGAACCAATAATGATGTCTGAGTAATTATCATTATTGATATCGTGTATAACTATTGGCTTTGAATTTAATAATACTGAAGTATCTATGACAATTTGCTGATCAGTATGAAAAGCACCATTGTTATATCGATATAGTATTAATTCTGTATTTTCCCAGCTATGGAAATATACAATATCGGATTGATGGTCATTATCGAAATCACCAGCTAGCATTCGATATTGATTAATATCGTATGCAGTGTATAGCCATGTCGGTAATGGAAAGCTTCCATTGGAATTTCTCAAAAATACATGAATATGGAGAGACCGACTGTTTAACACGGCAATATCTGTATAGCCATCATTGTCGAAATCACCGGCAGCTAGTTGCTGCGGATCACTAGTAAGTTCTATGAATAGCATTGAACTTGATGAAAATGATCCATTGCCGTATCCATAAAAAACATAAACAGCATCAAAATACCGGAATGTGACGGTGATATCCAGGATATTGTCCTTGTTAATATCGGCTACGCTAACATCAGCTGGAGATGAAATCAGCCAAATATACGGTATGTTTGCTAATTGGAAAGTTCCATCACCATTGCCAAATAAGAATAAGATCAAATTGAGGTACTGGATGTAGCATAACACAATTAGATCGACTACACCATCATTGTTCATGTCGTCAACATAGATCTTAATTATATCTCCACCTACATAAATTGGTATCACTTCTCCAAACGAACCGTTCGAATTTGCTAATAAGACGTTCACTGTGGAACTATTATCACAGCAAAAGATAAGATCAACTCGATTATCATTGTTTACATCAGCAATTTTATATATGCTGATAGTCGAGAATGCACACTGTATATTAATTGATTGTCGTTTAACTTTTAATTGGCATGTTGATCCTACGACATATTAAACATATTAATAAAACAATCAATACTCAGTAAACTTAGAGAACTTCTTACAGTGTACTTCTGCTACACCTAGCTTAGTTCTTCAACTGACCTGAAACACTAGAAGTTGTTGATGTAATTGTGGTTAGCATTGTGTTTAAATTGCCGCTGGTTGGTGTGGTTGTCGTCGAACCTATGAACCGATACATACTTTATCGAGCATAGAGTTTCGTTCTTACCTTGTCGAGCGTAATAAATTGAAAAAATAGCTATACCAACTAATAAGCATGTCACTGATACAACGATGAACATCGTCTTGAAATACCATCGACTGTGTAATGCAAAATCCTTCCTACAACAAACGAAATATAAGGCTGAGGAAGAATAGTGAACTAGTTTACTGAGATGGTGTTTCCATTGGTCTATTCTCAAGATTTGAAGTTGTATTTTGAATGACTGTCTTATTCGTTATACTGGATGACATTTCAAGAACGTCAACAGGATGGATAGAAGATGCTCGCTTTTTCCGATTATAATAGATCTTTGATCCAATTCGAACGAGTTTTGGACAAATCCATTTGAGAACAATAGTCAAACCGCCTTGAAGACCAAGGATAAGAGTGATTGTGTATAGAATATTAAATTGCGCAACACTTGTATAAGAACAGACTGAAGGCGAACATTGTGCATAATAAGACGAATAATTCATTGCGGTTGACCATTCTTCTATAAACAGATTCTGTCGAAGTTCATCGACTGTTGTGTTTTGTGAAAAACGGCTCGATGTTGTCGAAAGAGGGTTTGATGAATTACGAGAATTAGTATAGTTTTGAATAAGATCCAAACATGATTGATCGTAAAAACACTCGAGAGTCGAAGCAAGCAGTGACTCACTTGGCGTACATCCCATTTTCATTCCTTTGACGGAAGCGTTCTGGGAGGAGTTCACCTGAATAAAACTGGCTTGAGTTGTACAACTCGGAGAAGCATCACAAGAACAATCATCATCATATATGAACGCTTGTTCGGCTTCAGGAAGTGCTACATTTCCATCTACATAAATATATTGGAAATTTGTTCCATAAGTTGATTGGAAGGCATTTCCATGTATAATACTTTGAGTGAAAAGAAGAAGAGTAGACAACAAAGTCGGAGCTTTCAATTTGCTTTGTTCAATTAAGCTCGTGAGGCGATCATCAAAATTATCCTTTGGTAAAAGTTCGGTAATAACTAATAATGAAGTGAGAAACTCATGGATTGAATTATTCGCTGAGTCTATTGAAAGTTGACATAGTCCTTGGAGATATTGTAAATGAGCAGAAAGAAACCGACGATAATCTGTTCTCTCATAAATCGATAAATTCGCAACAAGACCATCTGTTAAACTAACCCGCCATTCATTCGAAACAAATTGACTTGAACAGATCTGTAAAAAAAACAATAAACACAAATATCGATTATATGAAAATGTTTCGTCTTACTGGATGAAATGCTGGTTGAATGCTGACGAATTCACTATATGTTGATGCTATTCTCGNATACTATTACGATTATAGTTGGTCTTCAAGGTGGTCTAACTATTGCACTCAAATGGATTTGTCCAAAACTCGTTCGAATTGTTTCAAAGATCTATCACAATCGAAAAAAGCAAGCAAACTCTGTTCGACCGTCGTCTCACGTGATGACTAACACAATAACGATAAGGCCTGAGTGAGCAAGTGACCAATATCGGAACATTTTGAATTTCTTCTGTTTCTCCGTCTAGAACTACGACAAGTCTGTCGGTTCGATCGTATGCGAAAATAATCAGCGGCGTTGTAGTTTTAAGCTGTTCGATAACATGCATCATCGTTTTCTCAATCTATTACGCAGGACAAAGTATGAACTTCTCTAAGAAAACAAAATGAGATAAATAACACAAAACTTGTTTAGATTCAGCGACGACGAACTTACCATCGACTGGCAGTTTCAGTCCAACAATGAGTGCGACAATAACGCCATCTTCAAGTACATCAGGTCAGCTCAACAAGGAGTTGTTTAAAATTCTGATCAATTAATTCGCATCTCATTAGAACCACTATGTTCGTTCCAATTCAAACAAATATCTACAGCAACAAAATGTTTAGTAAGCAGTTTAATTCCTAGTATCATTGTCGATCTCAATGATGATGGTCGAACCGATTTAATAATGTATTGCGATTCGAAAAAAACAGTAGATGTGCTACTTGGGACAGGCAATGGGACATTTCATGAAGTAAGCAAGTTTCCATTAGGAAATCACACAGCCATACGTTTTATTCGTACTGCCGATACAAACAATGATGACCGACTCGATTTAATCGTTGCGTACGATGTTTTCTTGCCTCCAGACTTTTTGCATTCGATACGTTATATTCTTATTCTATTTGGTTATGGCAACGGTACATTTCAAACAACAAACATACAATCATTAACATTGACTGGCTTTCTAGTAGATATTTCTGTAGTTGACGTCAATGAAGATCACAACGTAGATATTGTTTATTTGTTTCTGCTGGATGATTATGTTTATGTACGTTGGGGAGACGGAAATGGAACATTTTCATCACAGTTAATGCTATTTACGAGTTTTAATAGTGATCTAAGACAATTAGCTATTGCTGATTATAATCATGATAATCACATAGATATAGCTGTAATGAATTCCAGATCACTTCATATTCATCTATATCTGTCAAACACTGAAGGTGGTTTTCAAACACAGAAACGCATTTACACAGCATTCGATATTAGCTCATTTGTTATGCTCATCGGTGATTTCGATCATAGAAATCAGTCAAATATCATTCTTGTTCATCAATGGAGGAACACAGGTTATTTACTGTACCGTTATGACAATGGTACTTTTACTGTCGATGACCAAATTATGTTCAATGAACCGGTTGAATTGTATTCAGTTATTGTCGGTGACCTGAACAATGATAAGCATTTAGATATAATTATTGGTGGAGTTTACCCTTATAGAGTGCATGGATTTTTTGGAAATGGAAATGGGTATTATCAATCTCAAATGATTGATTCGAGTAGCGTGGATATTTATGAAATCTGGCTTGGAATCGATGATTTCAACAATGATTTTTGCCAAGATCTGATCAAGATGAGTGTTGGTTCCAGCACCATCGATGTTTTACTAAATACGTGTCAATGTTCTACAACCTAAACGGTCTCTTCTTCGGCTTTAGTTGTCAGTCTTTCTTTTTTTGACATCATCATTACTACTAACGAAAGAAATTTGGGCAATTCTCTAAAGATTTAGGGCTTCTTGTACAGCATTTCAAAACCGTAAAAGTAGGGAGAAAAGTCTTCTAACAGGTGCTAACATGTCTTCAATTTCTTTTCCTTCGAAACTGACGGCTCCTTTGACGCTTCATTGGCTATGAACATATGCGTTTTCAAATGTCATAGATGTTTAACTGATTCGGTATCCAAATATAGCATGGGCTGACATCGTTAAGAATTGCTTTTGTGTTTTTTGCTAACAACTCTGCAACTGATGGGCAAACTCATTTTCTACCATTAGACATCTTGTACGTTTCGAGAACTCTGTTTGATTTCAAATAAGTTCTCATTATATCTGCAAATTTGCAAGTTCTTTCGAAATGACAACGTACAATAAATCATAACTGATTAATACAGAAACTTGATTTATTCCGGTCGATATTCTGAATATCATTTGTCTTTGTTCCACTATTCTATTAGCATCATTGTCTCTATCTATTATTACTCAGGAGAAAACATGTCATACTGTTTCCATAATGTTAATCGCTAATTCATGTATAGCTGTATTTTCCTTAACAAGTGTCTGTCTTGGATTGGCAAGATTTGATTTACAAAATGATTTGACCCGAAGTACATATTCAAAGTTGTTTTGTATTATCAGTTGCGGTATTTGACGTATGTTACTTTTTGTGCACAAAATTATTCTTACCTTCTTCAAGCTGTTTATCGATATATCACGGTCATTCATCCAACAAGACTATTTTGGCAATCGAAATACGTTCAGATCTTTATGATTTTATTCGTATGGGTACTGACGTTTGTCTATGCTTTCCTACATTTATTTACGGGTAAAATTGTGTGTCTTGTCAATGATCAAATGGTACTTGAGTTCTTTTTGGATATCGGTGTATAACCTATTTTATTCGTACGTGATACTAATCAGTGTAATCATCATCATCTATCTCAAATTAGTTCGATATGTGAAAGAAATGAGTAAGCGGGTCACCCCCAGCAAATATTCTCCAACGTGCGCAACGAGAAGTGCGAATGATTTATTGTATTGTGATACTTATTTTCATTTTTCTCGGAGTCGGCATTCCTTATACAATTTTTGTCCTGATGGAATATTTCGCTCGACCACCAAAATATCATTTTCGTATTGCCTACATCTTTGTATATGTTGTAGGCAGAATCGGAATTTGCCCAGGCAAAATTAAGATTTTGACTGAAAATAAATTCATAAAAACAATCTGTATCGAACTGCATCATAGTTACTTTTCAAGAAAATTATTTTCTCTAAACACTACAAAAAAACGAAATATTTTTTTACTATTCACCCATATTTCGACAACATCCATCATCTATTACGCTTTTGGATCTAAATCTTTCACTTAATGCATTGATATATTTTTCTAATTCTTGATAATACAATAATTCTTTATTTTCTTCTCCAACGGTCAGTTAATCTGATTTAGGCATTTTTAGTTAAATTATTATGTTTATACCGCTTTACTTATACTATTTATCCAAAGTTTCCCTCTTATTAACATTTTTCTAGTCTCCCTTCATTCTAGCCAAACACGTGGCTCTATGAATTTGCTTGAACTCCGATTCTGCCCACAACATATACTGATCCAGTTCGAGCATATCTAGTCAAGCAAATTAATCGAAGACCTAACACAGTAGTTGCTGGAACGACTTAAACTTGTTAAGCGAACACGCCATTTATGTTTCAGGTGTGTCTCATCAAAATCTTCTTACAGCTGGTTTCCCACTCGTCCTCTTTTTTTCTTTTCTTTCTTCTTTAGTTTTCTCAATTTTCTTGTCTACATTATTACATTGGCATTTTTTGATATACTTATATTTGGTAAAGTTTAACTTTTTTCAACAAAGAAAAGGCAAAAAAATACTCCAAGAAAATATATTTCATGGACAAAAGAGAAAAAGAGGAAGTGGGAAGCCAGTCTTACAGGAAAATAAAGGTTTGAATTGCAATTTTGCTGGCGAAAAGGGTACGTTCACTACCCACACCCTCAAAGTAAAAAGCATGAAGTTATGTTCGAGAGTCTGTTATGTTGGGCATTGACATGCATTGAAAAGAATATATAAAGTACTGTTAATTATGTTCATATTGATTATTTCATGACAAGAACTGTGATCAAAGTCGTTGATGTCATATGAAGAATTAATAAGTAGGCTTGAATAAAAAGTTTGTGTTTGGAAATGTCCGCTTCCGTCTGCTAGAAGACCATAAATTTCATCCGATAAAAGTGAACCTATAATGATGTCTGAGTAATTATCATTATTGATATCGTGTATAACTATTGATTTTGAATTTAATAATACTGAAGTACCTATGACAATTTGCTGATCAGTATGAAAAGCACCATTGTTATATCGATATAGTATTAATTCTGTATTTTCCCAGCTATGAAGATAGACAATATCGGATTGATAGTCATTATCGAAATCACCAGCTAGCATTCGATATTGATTAATATCGTATGCAGTGTATAGCCACGTCGGTAATGGAAAGCTTCCATTGGAATTTCTCAAAAATACATGAATATGGAGAGACCGACCGTTTAATACGGCAAGATCTGTATAGCCATCATTGTCGAAATCACCGACAGCTAGTTGCTGCGGATCACTAGTAAGTTCTATAAACAGCATTGAACTTGATGAAAATGATCCATTGCCATATCCATAAAAAACATAAACAGCATCAAAATACCGAAATGTGACAGTGACATCCAGGACATTGTCCTTATTAATATCGGCTACGCTAACATCAACTGGAGATGTAATGAGCCAAATATACGGAATGTTTGCTAATTGGAAAGTTCCATCACCATTGCCAAATAAGAATAAGATCAAATCGAGGTACTGGATGTAGCATAACACAATTAGATCGGCTATACCATCATTGTTCATGTCGTCAACATAGATCTTAATTATATCTCCACGTAAATAAGTTGGTATCACTTCTCCAAACGAACCATTCGAATTTGCTAATAAGACGTTCACTGTAGAGCTGTTATCGCAGCAAAAGATAAGATCAACTCGATTATCATTGTTTACATCAGCAATTCTATATACGCTGGTATTCGAGAATGGACACTGTATATTAATTGACTGTCGTTTAACTTTTAATTGGCATGTTGATCCTACAACATATTAAACATATTAATGAAATAATCAATACTCAGTAAACTTAGAGAACGTCTCACAGTGTACTTCTGCTACACCTAGCTTAATCCGTCAACTAACCTGAAACACCTGAAATTGTCGGTGTAATTGTGGTTAGCATTGCGTTTAAATTACCACTGATTGGTGTAGTTGTCGTCGAACCTATGAACCAATACATACTTTATCGCGTATAGAGTTTCGTTCTTACCTTGTCGACCGTAATAAATTGAAAAAATAGCTATACCGACTAATAAGCATATCACTGATACAACGATGAATATGGTCTTGAAATACCATCGAATGCGTAATGCAAAATTCTTCCTACAACAAACGAAATGTAAGGCTGAGGAAGATTAGTGAACTAGTTTACTGAGATAGTGTTTCCATTGGTCTATTCTCAAGATTTGAAGTTGTATTTTGAATGACTATATTATTCGTCATAATGGATGACATTTCAAGAACGTCAACAGGATGGACAGAAGATGCTAGTTTTTTCCGATTATAATAAATCTTTGATCCAATTCGAACGAGTTTTGGACAAATCCATTTGAGAACAATAGTCAAACCACCTTGAAGACCAAGGATAAGAGTGATTGTGTATAGAATATTAAACTGCGCAACACTTGTATAAGAACAGACTGAAGGCGAACATTGCGCATAATAAGACGAATAATTTATTGCGGTTGACCATTCTTCTATAAACAGATTCTGTCGAAGTTCATCGACTGTTGTGTTTTGTGAAAAACGGCTCGATGTTGTCGAAAGAGGGCTTGATGAATTGCGAGAATGAGTATAGTTTTGAATAAGATCCAAACATGATTGATCGTAAAAACACTCGAGAGTCGAAGCAAGCAGTGACTCACTTGGCGTACATCCCATTTTCATTCCTTTGACGGAAGCGTTCTGGGAGGAGTTCGCCTGGATAAAACTGGCTTGAGTTGTACAACTCGGAGAAGCATCACAAGAACAATCATCATCATATATGAACGCTTGTTCGGCTTCAGGAAGTGCTACATTTCCATCTACATAAATATATTGGAAATTTGTTCCATAAGTTGATTGGAAGGCATTTCCATGTATAATACTTTGAGTGAAAAGAAGAAGAGTAGACAACAAAGTCGGAGCTTTCAATTTGCTTTGTTCAATTAAGCTCGTGAGGCGATCATCAAAATTATCCTTTGGTAAAAGTTCGGTAATAACTAATAATGAAGTGAGAAACTCATGGATTGAATTATTCGCTGAGTCTATTGAAAGTTGACATAGTCCTTGGAGATATTGTAAATGAGCAGAAAGAAACCGACGATAATCTGTTCTCTCATAAATCGATAAATTCGCAACAAGACCATCTGTTAAACTAACCCGCCATTCATTCGAAACAAATTGACTTGAACAGATCTGTAAAAAAACAACGAACACAAGTATTGATTATATGAAAATGTTTCATCTTACTGGATGAAATGCTGGTTGAATGCTGACGAAATCACTATATGTCGATGCTATTCTTGAACATGAACATTTTAACCCATCACCATAGATATCTTTCAATCGATTATAGTAAGTGAAAGATGGTTGCTCAAAGTTTTTAATCACAGAATGTGGCTGGATAATTGTGTAGAACACCAAAATACTGAGACTGCTGATGAACAGTATCATATAAAGACGCGTTGCCCACTGACCATAATTTTTCGCTGTCATTCGATCAACGTCGCTTCCGACATCACGTGATGAAAATATATTCGATTCAGTAAGTGCATTATAAAGAAGTTTAATTACATTCTGTATTATCATCTTTAGTCGATCAGCACAGCTCCGTCGAACTAAAATTATAGCATAGACCTCTTCTCGGATGTATTCGTTAAGATTCGCGATTTGTCCTGAGAAACCGAGTTCACTAGGATGTATTTCGCTATGACTCACATGAATAGAGCTGATATTCAGTCTTGTAAAAAATGAAAATTTCAAAAAATAAGTAGTGACTATACCTTGTTCAGATTGATTTGACTTTTCGTTGGTTCTTGCCAAGATTCTCAACGTAAAATGAACAAGATGAGGTGTTATAATACGTAATGACACTATGATTCCACCAATAGCTGACACCAATACGATGATGACTCCAAGAAAATTTTCCTTCCGTACACTTTGTGAATAAGAACAATACAAGGGCGCACATGATTCGTAGAATTTTTCATATGACAAAATAGCATTCCATGTTTCAAGCATCATTTCATTGACAATTATGGAAATTGGGGTATTGGGAGGAAAGCGACTCACTGCTGGATCATAGGTGAGAGGACGTAGACGTGATGAAGATGTTAAAAGTGACAGCGCATCCGTATTTGCTTTGGTTATGTAGCTCAATAAGAAGGGAAAACAACTGGAATTTATATATAAACATTCGAGTGTCGATAGTAGAAGAGATTCATGAGCAAGACAGCGTTCAACCCAGCCAGATAAGTTATGATTATATCCATATCCATACCAAGAGTTATAATTATTTATTAGATTAAAATCGTTGAGAATTGCTGGCCTTTGACAGTAAGGATTGATAGCACACACACATGTGATTAGTCCTGTGGTCGCATCTTGAATATCATATAAGCGAAAATATACCTGAAAACATAACATTTTCGTGTTTAATTACTGATCACAAATGAGGCACGATCAGAGTCGCTGCCTTATACCTAGTTTATAAGTCAAATACGCAGATCAACGTACGAACTCTTTAGCTATGGGTTTACGGTGCATTTTGAAATCTATCCGGCTAAGGAAGCTCGTGTACAATATACTTTTTGATAACTTTTTGTCGAGTTAAACAAGTTTTGGTTTTACTCATTCAATATCTCTTTCGACAGCGCACTAAATCCTTCTAGACGACAATTCATGCGTAAGAAGTATTACAAAGAGCACCTACCTGGCTGTTTACTGAGTTAAATATTAAAGCAGAATCCGGATAATTAGGCGGCATGTTTTGAGATGCGAATCCTTCATGATATTGATTAGTTTTCTGAATAAGTTGTATGATATTATTTGGTAAGGCGAAACTGTAAGCTGTTGATTGATAGAATTGACTGAGAGTTGCATTTAATTGTTGATCGAAATCCATTTCACTTAGGACAGAAGAAGCAACAAACAGTTGTGAAAGAAATTTGTCCATCGCTGCATCGATCGTCGCGTTAGCTAATTGACATAGATCAGAGAGAATCTGAAATTGTTTATACGCCTTTAAACGCCAATCATAGGAGACGACGATGAACATATTGCTCATTATTTGATAAATCCAATCATTCGTAACGAATCCACTTGAACATATTTGATGCAAAACGGGCGATAGTGAGATAAATGTGCGATAGGACATGGTCTTATTCGCACATGGGCATCGAAGTTCTGTTGAATATTTCATTTCTAATAAATTATAAGTCGCTAACGATGGATTTGACACGGCGGTCGTCGCTATTTCACTGCTTAGTGAATTGAAGAGACAAAGAACACATATTGAACCTAAGATTTCAACCGAATTAAAACAATTGACCTTCTATGCTGTGTTACGTTACCGATTAGTAATATCAAATAGACACGAGTGATAATTCTTTGTTGTTTGAGACTGCTCTCTGTCCGATGATTAACATTTTTGAATAGATTCAATTGTTTCAACAATTGAACTAGTTTACATGTGTATAAGCTTTGTTCACCTAGAAAATACAGAGATTTGCCGAGAGTCGTCTGCATCATATGCGAAACTTACCCGAACTTTCACTTGCATGCTTTTGATGATGTAAGAATTTGAATAAAATATCAATTAAATACGAGACAAATAAACGAAGTATTATGATAAGACCACCATAAAGACTAATGAGAAAGGTGATTGCATAGGATAAGTGTGCTCGAGTTGTCGTGGAGTATGTACATTTTGACGGAGAACATTGGTCGAAATATGCGGAATAATTCGTGTTTGAAATCCAGCTCTCAATAAAGAGAGTTTGAAAATAATCAAGTACAGTTTTGTTATCATGTTTTGCAGATAAAATCGAACTGCTCCAATTGAAGTTTGTCTAGATAAAAGAATACATGTGGCTTGAAAATACAGTAGAAAAACTATACGAACTTGATTTAGATTTGGAAAATAGTTCAATAACCATTGCATACATTCAGATTCATATAAACAATCCATCGTACTTTGAAGAAGTGCATCGAGAGGAGTACATGCCGCGAAGAAGCCATGGACGGATACATAATTGATTAAAAACGGCCATCGCTGTCCAACGTATTCTGAATCATTTGATGGTGAAGGAAGAAATGCAGAAAGTACAAATGTATCGACACCACATTTTTTAGAGAAAAGTAAGCTTTCTATAAAGTAAGTTGCTTCAGTGCCTGCTAAGGTAGGTGGATTAGTAGTATACCATTGGTAAATCTGCCAGTTGGTACCGAGAGCTGAAACCAAAAAGTTTCTTTGAATCGTTGTTCTCCAGTAATTCAAGAACGAGATTATTCGACCATAGGCATTGTTCTTCTGAAATTCAATTTTGCTATCGACTTCCAGTTGAATTTGCGTCTTGGAAAGAACATTAATAGTAACAAGTTCAGTGTTATTTATCTCGGATTCGATTTGAGATATGATTGCTTCGGAAATTGAACATAATTTGGATAAAAGTTCAAACTAAATGAAAACATTGAATTACATTCATAGTTCATTGCTTTTTCAGAATGTTAAGTGGATCTTGATTAAAGATATGAATGTACATAACTCACACTAACCTGTGAATAGGCCACTTTTCGAAAATCATACAGCATATACGAACTTGCATTTGTAAAATATAATCCTTCAACCCATTGCAAACTGACGAAAATACTCGAACAGATAGGATGCATTGTCCAATTGTTCGATATAAAATTGCTATAAGGTATTATGACTGTTGAGCATGGGCATGCAAACGTTTGACCATATTCCGAATACAACTGATCAAAAGTATCAGACTTTACATTGGAAATAACCAGTGTCTCCGATTGAGGTCTTGTCAAAGTTGCGTAAAACAATATGTAAAAACACACTAGAATGAAAAAATAATGAAGTATATCTACATTCGTATTGTTTGGCATATCGGTTCGTCACTGAAGTCTTCAATAGATGTGAATAGAGCTTATGAGAAAGTGCACGTCCGAGACAGAAGAAAGGTGCGACGTTATTTACCTGTGAGAAGTCCAATGTACAACCAGGTTTTATATTTTTGTTTTTTTACAATAGCAGCTGGATCTTTCAATGCATCATCATCATAATCGTCTTCTTCCAGTATGAAAAGATTATGATTCGACACTTTTTTGTAAATCCAATTCCATAGATTTCTCGAATTCATTCTGTTTAATGAATCTTCCCCAAAACTGTTATCTTTACACGCTAAAAAGAAATATAGTCAAAGATGAGCACTGTTAGATTCCACTATAATAATCAATGATTATGATTCACATGTAGTTCTCGACACTTCTTTGTAAACTTAAAATTATGTTTTCTGTCTCTCTGGGCGTTCTCCAATGTATTTATCTGCCTCCTAGTTGTTAAATATGCTCGAGAAAAAGATTTTACAACAATATTTAAATGGCATTTTTCTTTAACGTTCTAATTGATCAACAAACTCTATGCATGTTTCTCTTTCCCAAAGATTCCAGAAATAGAAAGAAAGCATTTGAGTATTAGTTTAAAGTAGAACATCACTGAACTAAAACGTTCGTGAAATACGACATATCATTCAATAAGAGAAGTCGAGTGAAAGAGTTGAAAATTGTGAGCGAATCGAACTATACGAGGACGCAGTTCAAATTTTATTCACGAAAAACCATCAGCAGACGGCACAAGACTTTGAAAACGCTACGAATATCCTTTTAACCTGGCTCAAACATCGATGGCGCAATAGATACGATTGGTTGTTGAAGTTCGTGGTAGTCAGTAGACTCAATTCAGCTATTCCTACTGTAATAATTATTTCATCCTTCGTTTTATTCCTTTGTACAATTATAAGTAAATGATAGACACGTTTTTTGTTTAAACAGCATTGTCAATGAAGTGTTATTCATGTTTAATCGTTCAAGGATTTATGAAGTCTTTTTCATCTCATTTCGTCGTCTGTTTTTTGCATCGTGCCACAAAGCTGCTGCTGTTGTTAACGCACCTATCAATTCCCAGATCACTACGCCAACAAGACCTGTTGGTGCGTGACCGTTCTTTACAGCTAACATCAATACTGTAACTGTTACTAATCGAAATATCACTGTAAATTGATAGAATTTTATCCATTGGGTCCATACAGCAACCAAATAATAAACACCCATATTCAATGACGCCACTGATGAACAAGTCAGAAATGCTAGAGTGTAATCACCATCTTGTCGTGTCGATCGATCAATTACACTGAAATTCATCAGATGTAACATTATTTCAGGACTTGTTAAACCAAGCAAACCAGTCACGATAGCTGTTAAGCCAAAAATCAATATCGTTATATCAGATGTGCTTTGTAACATTATATGTAACTATTTTACAAACAAATACCGTTTAAACACATAACGCAAGAGAACAGCATGTGGTGTATTTTTGTTTTTCTTCCCAACAAGCACAGGAAAGGAGAACGTTTATTTTCATAACAATCCCTTTCCACATACACATTTCAAAATTCGTTGTCAGTAATTTGAAAGTACTGTAGTATCTGTGATGAAATTAATAAAACTTTCTTCGACCCAACTATTGTTTATTTACATTGTGTAGTCACTATCGAACAACTCGACCTCATACATTCATAGATATACATTGTGAATAAAATCAAACATGTGTGTGGAAGCTGGAATGCGTGCAATCGTGTAATGGATACACCTGTTTCCAAGAAACAGTTCAACTTTTACATCGTATTTTCAATCAAACAATGATTTAAAGTAAATTTATAAGTGATGGTCGATCAAGACCACATTAGCAGAGACAAGTCTGGCTCATTGATTTCTTCGCATCAAAATTACACTTGTTATTATAAACCAACACGAGTTATTTTGATTATTCTAGAAATTCCGAATGCTACAAGCGCGATAGTGGAATCAGTCTTCTACGTTTCGAATATCAGAAACTGTACGAAGCGAATTTTCGATCATGTACTAAGGAAAAAGACGGCGAAAAGCATGAACAATATCGAGATGAAAGGAAATACAAATCTTTGATGCTTTTTATTAACTCACCTTCCGATTCTTTCAAAAAATATCTCGCGAAGATTTAGGAATGAAATTCCTATTTTTTGAAGCATCATTCGTTGTTACTGATGATGGCGAAATGTGTGTAGACGAAGCTTCGTTTTAATCAAATGATGAAAATTTTTGTTTTTCGGTGCGAGACTGCCATATGTTATACTGATGTCACGTTTACAGTGTAAAAATATTCAGTGAACATGCTTAAAAACCAGTATTTATCATTATTACGAATAATAACAACAACAAAATGACCAACTCGTGCTCTAATCAACCATTGAAACAAACTGTTTCATACTGAGCTATACAGTATTTCCACACAAGTGTCATTCGTATAGTACAGTTCCGTGCACTTTTTATGTTTGTTATGATGAAAGATTACAATTCTCATGTTCATTTTTGAATCAAACAACAACTAATGAAGGTAAAACCAATGAACACAGACAGGGAAGTCTTCATTCAATTCACTTTTGCTTAGAATTCCATATCTTTTTCTTCTAGATTGGTTATACAATTGTACTTTGTTACTATGACAAAGCAGAAGTTACTTGAATAACTTTTCAGCTGCCTAATAATAAATTTCCGGTGATCCAAATGTGTGTCACTTTTGGAATTCATTCATGTTTGGGAATTCTGAGAAAAGATTGCCACTGATCATTCTTGTCAAGTTCCAATAAGAAGACGGCGATAAAGAAGATATATTCACACTGGAGCGTTCGTTTAAACTGGAAATGATTTTGGCAGAAAATTATGTGTCATATTAATCTTAGCGATACATACTCAAATGATTAATCAGTTGAGTTTATAGTCCTCAAAGTTGACATTCAAGTGCGTTAATAATTTTTTCAGCGAAAAAGATTCAATGCAAAAGAACGTATAATTTGAAGCGTGAATGAAGCATTTTTATGTTGACAACAGCGAAAAATGAGAGAGAAAATGCATTTTTTTGCAGAAAAACAACTGTATGCGCAACCATTTAAGTATGTGCAACCAACCCTTCACAACACTATTCAGAAGATTATGCACAATGAGTCTTTCTGCCACCAGTCTGAAGAACTACTGCCTAATATTTCTGACATTCTTAGCTTGAACAATGATGCGAGCCACAGTTACCTACAAATACAAGGAATAATAAACGAGCGACAAACGTCTATAAGTCTTCAGCTGATCTTTATATTCCATTCATTTTTCTGAGTGAGACTAACATTTTACTGCAGGTGTAGATAGAGATGAATCCTTTCATTTCACCCTCACCCTCACCCTCATCCACACCCACCCTCATGGGCGAAGAACTACTCCAAGGTGAAAGGAGTGTTTACGACCATCGGTACTATATGTGAGCATCTGAAATTAGATGTGAAGGTATGCAATCAGGATTTTATCGAGTTTGAAGTATTAAACAGAGTTGGCGGTCAAGACGCAAATAAATTAGAGACTGCATTCATATATAGCCAGTTGGTAAACGAAATTCTACTCAACACGGAAGATGAAACTGATGAACAGTTCGCTCGAACAGATATGATCAATTTTTGCCATACTCAATACGCCGATAATCCAAAAGAATTATTGTTTATCAATGACTTTGAACATAATCGTGACCCGTCAAAGACACCCGTTTGGTTCTATACAGAGGATTCGTTTCTGTACAAAGCGTTGAACAAAGCATTGCGAACGCGTGATCTTGATACCCTGTATTATTTAAGATTTTTCCTTCGGGAACTACATCAGCAACTATTTTCTCTTTTCTTAATGAAAATGGTCGATTTTTTTCGTATGGCTATTACAGCATCTGATGGCCACTCACCGACACTGAGAGTTTTTCGTGGACAAGGTATGAATCAGAGTGACTTTCAAAAATTGAAGGCAAGCCAAGGTGGTCTTCTTACTTTTAATAACTTTTTGTCAACGAGCAGCGATGAGACAATGGCGGCTTGTTTTTCTCATCAAGCGTCTACTGCAGGTGATCCCAATATTGTTCCTCTTCTGATGCACGTCGAAGTCGTTCTAGAAGCTTATGTTGCAAAACCAGTTATTCAGGCACTTCCACAATTACTTTATAGTCCAGAGATAAATAGATGTACCACGGATGATGAAAAAGTTGCGTTCTTTATTGGCCATCTTCGTTCAATAGTTGATGTAGAAAAAAATGATAGAGTCTAATCAAGATTCCGCAGCTAATAATAGAAACTGTCCGTTTGCTGAAATCTCACATTTATCAGCATTTCCAGGGGAAAGTGAAGTTCTGTTTTCTGCATCTACAGTGTTTCATATTCAAAAGCTTCAAGAGGATTCCAGTGGTATCTGGCATATTTATTTGTCAATGAATAATGACGGTGACGAGAAATTACGGTCATCTCTTAACTATTATCGAAAAAAAACAGCTGCCAGACATCTTCTACATCGTTTCGCCAAACTACTATTTGAGATGGGTCAACTCAATGAAAGTGAACAATTTTACCGGCATCTCCTTGGTGATCCTTCGTCATCGACCTCGATCGTTGCACGGGATAATATGACACGAATTCACTGCCATATGGAGCTGACTCGCATTTTCAGAATTAAAAAACAATATACTCAACTCATCGAAAACGCGAAAGAAACTGTTAAAATCCTAAAAAACATTCAATCTCCATCTCGAATCCTTCTGAATCTTATGGACCTAATACTCGCTGAGGTGTATTTAGACAGCGAGAACTATGACGATGCCCAGAAGTTCTTCTTTAAGATTGTAGATAACTCAGTATCCAATCTGTCAGATAGTGACGGTCAGAAGTATATTGAACTGATTATAACGTGCTTAAGTAACCTCTTACAGATATGTATTCAATGTCCAGGTGATGAGAATTTATTCGAAAGAATTCAGACACAATGGACAGTACTGTCAAAGTCACTTTCGACAAGTGGTGTATTTGCTGCTACAATACATCATCAATTCGCCATCAATTTTGAGAATAGAAATCGTTTTAAAGAGGCTCTCGAGCACGCAGAAAAAGCGGAAAGTATAGTTACAAATGTGTTGCCTTACGATCATCCTATCATCAATCAGTACAAGCAACATATTGACGCGATTCGTGGCAAATTAATCACCAACGAACGTTAGTCTATGTTTTAATAAAGTGATTGTGACTAGAAACACCTATTTTTCGACAATCTACATCCATACTTTTCACAGCATAATCCTTTTACATATTCTTTCATAAATATCTTTATATAAAGCATCACCCAGCACTTTCACGCCGTGAACTGAAATTCAAATAAATCAGGATCAACATTGAGTAGAGTAGTGTGAAAGAACAAAATGCGTCTCCATTCACTCGCCCGTCCATAAATCGGAATGAAGCGAGAATTAAATTAATTATGTGCATAGTCATTCTGGACTAATATATCTTTTCCAAACTTTTCTCAAAAAAAGATCATCTAACTAAAAACAATGGTCTTTATACTATCGAATCCATAATCGAGCTCTGCTAGTATCAATATGTTTTCCCTGTGAAATCGCACAATTCGGTGGTAGGCGTTGTTGCAACCATCCAGACAGATCGCATCGGGTTAGATTATCATTGCATGTAACAATTAATGCTCGAAGATATTTCATCTTTTTGACGAGGCAGACGATATTTTATCGATCATTAGTTTGGACCAAGAGAACTTCACATTGAACGCTCAATGGTGAATGGAACAGGTCGATGCATGTCGGCTTGTTCAAATAAGTCCTATGAAAGTTGAAGTCAAATCGATCAAAGGATGATGTCACCGGCCACAATTTCTCCTGAAAAATTAAATCGGTATTAAGATGTTCGACGTATGAACAACGAAATGGAATAACGCATGACATATCATGAGGATCCGTTGATTTAAATTTCGTTGTAGCACCAAGAATATGGATAGGAAATGCTTTGGGTAAAGTATACAGATCAAAACAATATCTTTTTTGCTGGGCTATCCAGCAAAGCGAACGAACCATTTACGTTCTTCAACCCAAAAGTCAATTCGAAATGTATCGAGAAGTTTATCAACTATTCGTTCAGTATCGGTCTTACTACTGCTATCAAAAGTCATCCACAGCCAAAATACTTTTAGTTTAGGTAGATAATCGGTAACGCTGTATTTCCACTCATGTCCATCTATATAACTTTCATCCATATGAACTATTAATTTAGATAAATTTGGCAAATCTTTTGAAAGATCTTGCATTGAATCGCATGCATAATCCAACCGCAAGTCTAACGCTTTGATCGATAGTGCATCGGATGATAAATCTTGATATGGAAAATAGTATGGATCAAAATTCATTGCAAAACGTTGGAGATGAGGCGTGTATTCGAAGATAGGATCTAAGTGAAAATTGTGGATAGAATAACCTCGAACAGACAAATTTCGGAGAGATAATGATCGCACTGTTAGTCCATCACTCCAGCTGATATCACTCAAATCTTTGAACTGGCAGTGTATCATTCAGAGTCAAACTGTGAGCAAAAAAAAAACAACGCGTTTGTTGGGGAGTTTCGTCGTCTTCAATTAAGAGCAGTGATTTTATACGATCCGAGATCGACGGAAGGTGTTGCTGACAAATAACATCAAAATCAGTTTACAAGACTGATTTAAAATTCAAAGCATCGAATTGAAAATGATTGAAAAGCAGATGATAAAAACCGCGGAGAAGATCAATCCCTATGAGAAATTCGAATACATTCAGCAATATTTCGTTAGCCAACGATTCCAGGTTCATGTTCCGCTTTTCGTTGTGATACCGCACTAGAAATCGCAATACTAATTGTGTTTATATAGTACGCACGAATAGGATGGTAAATTCCATGGGAGATAACAGATAACCACAAACGCAGAGGACAAAGAACAGTAATGCTGACTAAGTAGGTAAATATATCCCAGTTCTTACACACAAGGTGTTTCATAAGTGATGCCCTATGATAAACAACTCCGCTAGATCTCAGTCAAATAAACTGATATTTTTTTGCTGCTCGGTCAGCGACTAATAATTATTCATGATTCCTTTTGCATGAAATGAAAATCTGATCACGAAATACTTTGTATCATCCTCAAAATGAAGACAAATTTTCTTTTTATTTCTTTATTTTCTTTCATAAATATCTTTATACAAAGCATCACCCACTTTCACAACTTTGTTCATTTCTTTTACATCGTGAACTCTGACGATATCAGTATTTTGTTGTATACACGCCATGATGGTTGCACCAGTGCTGATAACTCTCTCTCGTGCAATAGGTTCATTGCAAAGAGTGCCCAAAAACTTCTTTCTCGAAGGACCTAGAAGAGTAGCCAAACCATTGAAAGTCAAATAGGAATGTCCGTTAACCGTCATTGAATATCGTTTGAAATATGAAGCATGTTTGATGACGATTAAATTCTGCGATAAATTCTTGGCAAATCCAACACCTGGATCGATGATTACCTGCCATTTTCTAACACCACTTCTAAAAGCTTTGAAGATCTGTAATCCTAATTCTCGAGATACTCCATTAATCAAATTGGTCACTTTTGAATCCCAATTTTTAACATTAAATGAAGGATTTAAAGGATCAATCATATACTCGACAATATCTTCATTACTGTTGGATTCGTAATTGTTTAAACTGGACATAGTTTGAGTTGTCCCTCGCGTGTGATTCATAATATACGGACATCCATACTTAGCGATAACATGGAATATTTCTGGTTCGTATAATCCCATTGAAATATCGTTAATGATGTCTGCACCAGCTTTCAAACATTCTTCAGCGACGTTTGCACGATAAGTATCGATAGAAATGAGACATGTAGATAGTTTCTCGTTCTTCGATTCTCGGATAATTTTGATTACAGGTAAAACACGCCGGAGTTCTTCGTCTTCACTTGAAGGAATACTACCCGGTCTTGTCGAAACACCTCCGATGTCTAATATTGTTGCACCTTCATCTAACAATCGTAAAGCAGTACTCTCTATGACGTCAGCGCTCATATTGTAGTTATCACCACCGTCACTAAACGAGTCAGGAGTGATGTTCATAATCCCCATGATCAAAGTCAGATGTTTGTATTTCAATTGATCGAATTTCAAAGGATTTTTCTCGTGGTTCANGCAGAAAGAAACCGACGATAATCTGTTCTCTCATAAATCGATAAATTCGCAACAAGACCATCTGTTAAACTAACCCGCCATTCATTCGAAACAAATTGACTTGAACAGATCTGTAAAAAAAACAATAAACACAAATATCGATTATATGAAAATGTTTCGTCTTACTGGATGAAATGCTGGTTGAATGCTGACGAATTCACTATATGTTGATGCTATTCTCGAACATGAACATTTTAACTCATCACCATAGATATCTTTCAATCGATTATAGTAAGTGAAAGATGGTTGGTCAAATTTCTTAATCACAGAATGCGGCTGGATAATTGTGTAGAATACCAAAATACTGAGACTGCTGATGAGCAGTATCATATAAAGACGCGTTGCCCACTGACCATAATTTTTCGCTTTCATTCGATCAACGTCGCTTCCGACATCACGTAATGAAAATATATTCGATTCAGTAAGTGCAGTATAAAGAAGTTTAATTACATTCCGTATCATCATCTTTAGTCGATTAGTACAGCTCCGTCGAACTAAAATTATAACATAGACCTCTTCTCGGATGTATTCGTTAAAATTCGCGATTCGGCCTGAGAGCTGAGTTCTCTAAGATGTATTTCGCTATGACTCACATGAATAGAGCTGATCTTCAGTCTTTTTGTAAAAAATGAAAATTTCAACAAATAAGTAGTGATTATACCTTGTTCAGATTGATTTGACTTTTCGCTCGTTCCTACCAAGATTCTCAACGTAAAATGAACAAGATGAGGGGTTATAATACGTAATGATACTATGATTCCACCAACAGCTGACACCAATACGATGATGACTCCAAGAAAATTTTCCTTTCGTACACTTTGCGAATAAGAACAATACAAGGGCGCACACGATTCGTAGAATTTTTCATATGACAAAATAGCATTCCATGTTTCAAGCATCACTTCATTGACTATTATGGAAATTGGGGTATTGGGAGGAAAGCGACTCACTACTGGATCATAGGTGAGAGGACGTAGACGTGATGAAGATGTTAAAAGTGACAGCGCATCCGTATTTGCTTTGGTTATGTAGCTCAATAAGAAGGGAAAACAACTGGAATTTGTATATAAGCATTCGAGTGTCGATAGTAGAAGAGATTCATGAGCAAGGCAGCGTTCAACCCAGCCAGATAAGTTATGATTAGATCCATATCCATACCAAGAGTTATAATTGTTTATTAGATTAAAATCGTTGAGAATTGCTGGCCTTTGACAGTAAGGATTGATAGCACACACACATGTGATTAGTCCTGTGGTAACATCTTGAATACCATATAAGCGAAAATATACCTGAAAACATAACATTTTCGTATTTCATTACTGATCAAAAATCAGGCACGATCAGAGTGGCTGCCTTATACCTAGTTCATAAGTCGAACACGCAGCTCAACGTACGAACTCTTTAGCTATGGGCTTACGGTACATTTTGAAATCTATTCGGCTAAAGAAGCTCGTGTGCAGTATACTTTTCTCGAGTTAAAAATGTTTTGATCTTACTCATTCAATATCTTTTTCGGCAGGGCACTAAATCCTTCTAGACGACAATTCATGCGTAAGAAGTGTTACAAAGAGCACCTACCTGGCTGTTTACTGCGTTAAATATTAAAGTAGAATCCGGATAATTAGGCGGCATGTATTGCGATGCGAATCCTTCATGATATTGATTAGTTTTCTGAATAAGTTGTATGATGTTATTTGGTAAGGCGAAACTGTAAGCTGTTGATTGATAAAATTGGCTGAGAGTTGCGTTTAATTGTTGATCAAAATCCATTTCACTTAGAACAGAAGAAACAACAAACAATTGTGAAAGAAATTTGTCCATAGCTGCATCGATCGTCGCGTTAGCTAATTGACATAGGTCAGAGAGAATCTGAAATTGTTTATATGCCTTTAGACGCCAATCATAGGAGACGACAATGAACATATTGCTCATTATTTGATAAATCCAATCATTCGTAACGAATCCACTTGAACATATTTGATGCAAAACGGGCGATAGTGAGATAAATGTGCGATAGGGCATGGTGTTATTCGCACATGGACATCGAAGTTCTGTTGAATATTTCATTTCTAATAAATTATAAGCTGCTAACGATGGATTTGACACGACAGTCGTCGCTATTTCACTGCTTAGTGAATTGAAGAGACAAAGAACACATATTGAACCTAAGATTTCAACTGAATTAGAACAATTGACCTCTTCTATGCTGTGTTACGTTACCGATTAGTAATATCAAATAGACACGAGTGATAATTCTTTGTTGTTTTAGACTACTCTCTGTCCGATGATTAACATTTTTGAATAGATTCAATTGTTTCAACAATGGAACTGATTTAAATGTGTATAGGTTTTGTTCGCCTAGAAAATACAGAGATTTGCCGAGAACCGTCTACGTCATATGCGAAACTTACCCGAACTTTCACTTGTATGCTTTTGATGATGTACGAATTTGAATAAAATATCAATTAAATACGAGACAAATAAACGAAGTATTATGATAAGACCGCCATAAAGACTAATGAGAAAAGTGATTGCATAGGATAAGTGTACTCGAGTTGTCGTGGAGTATGTACACTTTGACGGAGAACATTGGTCGAAATATGCCGAATAATTCATGTTGGAAATCCAGCTCTGAATAAAGAGAGTTTGAAAATAATCAAGTACAGTTTTGTTATCATGTTTTGCAGATAAAATCGAACTGCTCCAATTGAAGTTTGTCTAGATAAAAAAAAAGACGTGTGCCTTGAAAATATAGTAGAAAAACTATACGAACTTGATTTAGATTTGGAAAATAGTTCAATAACCATTGCATACATTCAGATTCATATAAACAATCCATCGTACTTTGAAGAAGTCCATCGAGAGGAGTACATGCCGCGAAGAACCCATGGACGGATACATAATTGATTAAAAACGGCCATTGCTGCCCAACGTATTCTGAATCATTTGATGGTGAAGGAAGAAATGCAGAAACTGCAAATGTATCGACGCCACATTTTTTAGAGAAAAGTAAGCTTTCTATAAAATAAGTCGCTCCAGTGCCTGCTAAGGTAGGCGGACTAGTAGTATACCATTGGTAAATCTGCCAGTTGGTACCGAGGGCTGAAACCAAAAAGTTTCTTTGAATTGTTGTTCTCCAGTAATTCAAGAACGAGATCATTCGACCATAGGCATTGTTCTTCTGAAATTCAATTTTGCTATCGACTTCCAGTTGAATTTGCGTCTTGGAAAGAACATTAATAGTAACAAGTTCAGTGTTATTTATCTCGGATTCGATTTGAGATATGATTGCTTCGGAAATTGAACATAATTTGGATAAAAGTTCAAACTAAATGAAAACATTGAATTACATTCATAGTTTATTGCTTTTTCAGAATGTTAAGTAGATCTTGATTTAAGATATGAATGTACATCATTCTCACTAACCTGTGAATAGGCCACTTTTCGAAAATCATACAGCATGTACGAACTTGCATTTGTAAAATACAATCCTTCAACCCATTTCAGACTGACGAAAATACTCGAACAAATAGGGTGCATTGCCCAATTGTTCGATATAAAATTCCTGTATGGTATTATGACCGTTGAGCATGGGCATGCAAAAGTTTGACCATACTCCGAATACAATTGATCAAAAGTATCAGACTTTACATTGGAAATAACAAGTGTCTCCGATTGAGGTCTTGTCAGGGTTGCATAAAACAATATGTAAAAACACACTAGAATGAAAAAATAATGAAGTATATCTACATTCGTATTGTTTGGCATATCCGTTCGTCACTGAAGTCTTCAATAGATGTGAATAGAGCTTATGAGAAAGTGCACGGCCGAGACAGAAGAAAGGAGCGACGTTATTTACCTGTGAGAAGTCCAATGTACAACCAGGTTTTATATTTTTGTTTTTTTACAACAGCAGCTGGATCTTTCAATGCATCATCATCATAATCGTCTTCTTCCAGTATGAAAAGATTATGATTTGACGCTTTTTTGTAAATCCAATTCCATAGATTTTTCGGATTCATTCTATTCAATGAGTCTTCCCAAAAGCTGCTATCTTTACACGCTAAAAGGAAATATAGTCAAAGATGAGCACTGTTAGGTTCTACTATAATAATCAATGATTATGATTCACGTGTGGTTCTCGACGCTTCTTTGTAAACTTAAAATCATGTTTTATATGTCTATCTAGGCGCTCTCCAATGTCTTCATCTGCCTCTTAGTTGCTAAATATGCTCGAGAAAAAGATTTTACAACAATATTTAAATGGCATTTTTCTTTAACGTTCTAATTGATCAACAAACTGTGTGCATGTTTTTCTTTCTCAAAGATTCAGGAAATAGAAAGAAAGCATTTGAGTATTAGTTTAAAGTAGAACGTCACTGAACTAAAACGTTCGTGAAATACAACATATCATTCAATAAGAGAAGTCGAGTGAAAGAGTTAAGAGTTGTGAGCGAATCGAACTATACGAGGACGCAGTTCAAATTTTATTTACGAAAGACCATCATCAGACGGTTGTTGAAGTCGGTAGACTCAGTTCAGCTATTTCTACTGCGATAATAATTCTGTTTTTCTTTTTATTTCTTTGCACAATAATAGTGCAACGATTCAGGACACTTTTCTTCGTCTTATTTTTGCATCGTACCACAAAGCTACTGCTGCTGGTAACACGCCTATCAACCCTCAAACCGCCACGCCAATAAGACCATGTGGCGCACGATTGCCCTTAGTAGCTAAGATAAATACTGCCACTGTTACTAACCGAAATATCACCGTAAATTGATAGAATTTTATCCATTGGGTCAACGCAGGAACTAAATAATAAACACCCATATTCAATGACGCCATTGATGAACAAGTCAGAAACGCTAGGGTGTCATGTTAATCGATGAATTACAGTGAAATTCATGAGGTGTAGCATTGTTTCAGGACCTGTTAGACCAAACAAACCAGTTGAGGTAGTCATTGAACTAAAAATGAATATCCTTAAATCGGATATAGTTTGCAGCATTGTACTTAGTTGTTTTTGCACACGACTAACGTGTAAACGCATAACATCAGAGAACAGCACGTGATGTATTTTTGTTCTTTTCCCAACAAGCTCAGGAAAGAAGAACATCTATTTTCATAACAATCCTTTCTCACATACACATTTCAAAATTCCTTGTCAGATTCAGATATGCTTTAGTATTACCAATTACTTGAAAGTAAACCCGATACCAGGTTACAAGGTACGGAAATTTCTAATCATGAGAGCAAAATGTGAACTTTTTTGATAGAAAATAACGTAGACGTCGTCAATTTACTCAGTTCCATCAAACAATCACAAAGTTGTAAAGCGTTATTAACGTAAAATAAACTACTTTTTCTACGACATGCTCGTGAGCTCTCTCTATTTCGAATGTAAATGGAGATCTAAAAATATACCTTAGCTTAAAATTAGTGCTGGTTTTTCTATAATTGTTCTTCGCTCAAGTTTCATTGTGTTCACTATGAGAGCGTCGATGGAGAATCATCCGATCAAGCTAAGAATGCTTATCAATAGACGTTTTCATTCACTCCCAAAGTTATTATAATTTCTTCCTTGATGAGGGATCCATAGGAATAACTAAACCATTCTCATTGAAATAAAACCACTTTACAGTGTCTCCAGAAGTGAAGATAATCATAAGCAATGTCACCCTCACTCTTACACTCACCATTCCTAATATAAACTTCGAATAAATACACTTTCGACATGTTCTCTCTCACTTTTTTGTCGGTTTATTGTTGATAATGTAAAGCGGGCTAAAAGAAATTAAATTGCTGTTCGAGTTTATATCGAACAAAGTTATGATTATGGGCAAATCTTGGATAAAAAGTGAAAATTACGTTTCATACCACCTATTCCGAACATCTGGCAGCATGACCGGATGCTCAGAAACAAAATCTTTTTTCTCTATTTCGTGCAGAAGTTCGGAATGCCGGGTATCCGGAAATTTTTGGATTGTGTGATGGGAGTTCGAAATTTCCTTTCTGCCGAAGATCGTAAAATTAGAAAACAATGAGATTTCAATACACTGATTAGGTATTTGGAACAAAACGTTTAGAATGATCGTAACGGACATCGTTTCCAGGATTTCGGAAAAATAAAGTGGTACGAAACATAGTTCATCCTCAATTTTCAGACATGATGATTGAACATAGTACGTGCCTATATTCAGATAAACGAGAGCGGCAATGTGACAGATTTCATTCATAATCCTCTCCATTGTTTCTTTGACACCGATATGACGCAGAGAAAGTGCTTAAAAATTAGTAAATTGATTCAGAATCAAATTGTGAGCAAAAACAACGCGCTTGTTAAGAGCAGCGATTTTATACGATCCGAGATCGACGGAAGGTGTTGCTGACAAATAACATCGAAATCAGTTTACGAGACTGATTTAAAATTCAAAGCATTGAATTGAAAATGATTGAAAAGCAGATGATAAAAGCCGCAGAGAAAATCAGTCCCTGTAAGAAATTCGAATACAGCCAGCAATATCTCGTTAGTCAATGATTCCAGGTTCATGTCCCACTTTTCGCTGTGATACCGCACTAGAAATCGAAATACTAATTGTGTTTATATAGTACGCACGAATAGGGTGGTAAATTCCATGACAGATAACAGATAACCACAAGCGCAGAGGACGAAGAACAGTAATGCTGACTAAGTAGGTAAATATATCCCAGTTCTTACACACAAGGTATTTCATGAGTGACGTCCTGATAAGAAATTTAAGCAACTCCGCTGGATCTCAGTCAAATAAACTGATATTTTTTTGCTGCTCGGTCGGCGACTAATAATTATTCATGATTCCTTTTGCATGACACGAAAACCTGATTACTAAATACCTTGTTTCATCCTCAAAATGAAGGCAAATTTTCTTTTTATTCCTTTCTTTCATAAATATCTTTATACAAAGCATCACCCAATTTCACAACTTTGTTCACTTCTTTTACATCGTGAACTCTGACGATGTCAGTATTTTGTTGTATGCACGCCATGATAGTTGCACCAGTGCTGATAACTCTCTCTCGTGCGATAGGTTCATTACAAAGAGTACCTAAGAACTTCTTTCTCGAAGGACCTAGAAGAGTAGCCAAACCATTGAAAGTCAAATAGGAATGTCCGTTAACCGTCATTGAATATCGTTTAAAATATGAGGCATGTTTGATGACGATTAAATTCTGCGATAAATTCTTGGCAAATCCAACACCTGGATCGATGATTACCTGCCATTTTCTAACACCACTTTTAAAAGCCTTGAAGATCTGTAATCCCAATTCTCGAGATACTCCGTTAATCAAATTGGTCACTTGTGAATCCCAATTTTTAACATTAAATGAAGGATTTAAAGGATCAATCATATACTCGACAATATCTTCATTACTATTGGATTCGTAATTGTTTAAACTGGACATAGTTTGAGTTGTCCCTCGAGTGTGATTCATAATATACGGACATCCATACTTAGCAATAACATGGAATATTTCCGGTTCGTATAATCCCATCGAAATATCGTTGATGATGTCTGCACCAGCTTTCAAACATTCTTCAGCGACGTTTGCACGATAAGTATCGACAGAAATGAGACATGTAGATAGTTTCTCGTTCTTCGATTCTCGGATAATTTTGATTACAGGCAAAACACGCCGGAGTTCTTCGTCTTCACTTGGAGGAATACTACCCGGTCTTGTCGAAACACCTCCGATGTCTAATATTGTTGCACCTTCATCTAACAATCGTAAAGCAGTACTCTCTATGACGTCAGCGCTCATATTGTAGTTATCACCACCGTCACTAAACGAATCAGGAGTGATGTTCATAATCCCCATGATCAAAGTCAGATGTTTGTACTTCAATTGATCGAATTTCAAAGGATTTTTCTCGTGGTTCAGTTCCAATCGTGGAATTGGAATAATCTGTAAAAGGTCCAACGAATCTTGAAGAGTTTCATCCGGTTGACTGTTTAGCATTTGAGCTAAATGCTGATGGAAAGGCTCAGCTGTAACTGGATGCAGAACATCAGGACTGATTAGTTCACATAGTGGCTGTAAGACGAATGATCTTTCCAACATAGATTTATGAGGAATAATTAAATCATCGCGGTTGAATGTAATGTCATCGTACAGTAGAATGTCCAAGTCGATGGATCTCGGCCCATTGTTAATTTTTTTCATGCGATTGATACGTTCATATTCGATTTCTTTGCATATTGTCATCAAATCAATTGGAGACAAGTCTTTGAATGAAACTTGAATAACTCCGTTGAAGAAATCGGGTTGATCTTTGTAATACATCGGTTTGGATATGTACAACGAAGAAGTAGATATGATCTTAATTTTCGCTTCTTCTAAGTAGTTCAATGCTTCTCTAATATTTTTTATTTGATTACCTTGATTCGAACCAAACGCAATGTAAGCAGTATGATCTCCATTCTTAGTTGAATTTTCATCGGAAGTTGGAAAGTTGGACTGTGTACTCTGTAGACCTTTAAACGAATCTTTGGTCATATATGAACTTACGCCGACACCATCTGTGAATGGAATAGCATTGGGTTTAATAACTTTGACGCCAACACTGTCGATGGCATGTTTTTCGATGATTAATTGGCCAATTTTCATTACTAATGCTTCGACTGTGTTGAAATTGGAAGATTCGACATATTGAACAACATCATCGATCATTTGATGGATAGAAATACTGACTTTTGAAGGAACCTTGAGAGAGAGATCGATATGCACATATTGTTTCTGTACTTTTTCGTATGTAAAAACACCAATTACAGTCAATATTTTTAAACTATTGATATTGATGTCATCCAAGATCTGGCTGACTGCAGCACCTCGTGTTCTGTTTAGCTTGTACTCCACACTATCCGCTCTGATTTCCGACTTCGTACTTTTAACAATCACTTCCACCTGTTCGCCACCGCCTTGCTTAGGATCCAGCATGATACGAGAGACGCTCTCTGCAACGTTGTGCAATGATTGAAAATTCTTGTGCTCGTTGATTTTCATCAATTCTAAGATATTTCGAGATAGAACAGCATAATTCAAGGAGTGCTTCAAATCGTCTGCTATCGATGCCTGTTGAAAATCGGTGTTAAGCCTCGCTGAGATGAAAATTGGTTGTAGACTCGCTTGATTCCAAGCATCTTTGCCGATAATAGCAGAAGTAGATAAATTATTAATGAAGACTGTATCATTAGACATGATTACAAATACGAATATGTCACTGCGTAAATTAAATTTGTGTAGGAGAACAAAGAAAAGTTAAAGAAGGTCTTATCTTCCAATCGCTTGTTTCATCCTATGATATACAAGCGAGAGAAGAAAAAAAATCTGGTTTTCGTTAAGCACAGACAACCCCTATAGTATTACTCCATCTATTGAATGATAATTTTTTATCTTTCGATTCCACCATTAAGAAGAAGAACGACAAAGAACGAACGAAACCTTTTATCTAAGTGATGACCTATTCATTGTTATTTTGTTTATTTTAACATCAAGGCATCTTTCACATTTTTCTTTCATTACATAGAGTAAGTGATATGCATCGTGAACGAATTATCTTGGATTGTGACCCAGGTGTTGATGACACCATAGCAATATTATTAGCATTATCATCGCCAGAGCAAATTCAACTTGATGCCATCACCATTGTCATGGGCAATCATCATAACATTGATCTACTTGCTTCTAATGCCTGTCTTCTCCTTCAAATGTGTCACATGACTGAACACATTCCTGTCATCAAAGGTGCAAACAAACCTCTTACTTCTGCATATCATGGCCATCTGGCTATGCAAGTTCATGCAGAGAATGGCATCGGAAATGTCCAACATCCAGTCAAAGAGTTGAATCAATCTCCAATGCACAGATATCAAAATATGTCTGCTGCTCAGTTCATCGTTCAGCATGTTCTCGACAATCCTGGTCAAATCACGCTGTCTGCCATTGGTCCTCTGACAAATCTAGCTTTGGCTGTAGCCATCGGTGGAGAAAGATTTGTCAACTCTGTTAAACGAGTTGTCATCATGGGTGGATCAGCCGAAGGTATTGGAAATAAAACAGCTGCAGCTGAAGCCAACTTAGCCAATGATCCGCATGCAGGAAGGATTGTGTTCGATGCATTTTCTGACATCACAATGGCCGGACTTAACTGTACCCATCAACTTCCAATGACGGATGACATTCGCGAGAAGATGAAGAGATTGAATCCGATTGGCGAATTTTGTTATGATATCACAAAGCATTATACAGAAATCTTACGCTCTTGGAATGCTCCTGCGTGTTTCCATGATCCGACTGCAATCATGTATTTGCTGAGACCAGATCTGTTCGAAGGTCGCCGTGCTTGCGTCGATGTGGAAGATATGGGAAGAATAACGTCAGGTCAAACAGTTGCTGATTGGAACGGTCGATGGGGACGACCATTACAAACATTCATATTGACTAAAGTTGATCGAGATGGTTTTGAAAATGAACTGTTAGGAAGATTGGCACGGTTAACAATGTTTCAACCAATTTCTCGCAAGGATTTAGAAACGGCTGAGAAACAAATTGAAGCATCAGAAAACTAAAAAAAGTTATTTCATAATTTTGTAGTTTCTTTAGNTGTTGCACCTTCATCTAACAATCGTAAAGCAGTACTCTCTATGACGTCAGCGCTCATATTGTAGTTATCACCACCGTCACTAAACGAGTCAGGAGTGATGTTCATAATCCCCATGATCAAAGTCAGATGTTTGTATTTCAATTGATCGAATTTCAAAGGATTTTTCTCGTGGTTCAGTTCCAATCGTGGAATTGGAATAATCTGTAAAAGGTCCAACGAATCTTGAAGAGTTTCATCCGGTCGACTGTTTAAAATTTGAGCTAAATGCTGATGAAAAGGCTCAGCTGTAACAGGATGCAGAACATCAGGACTCATTAGTTCGCATAGTGGCTGTAAGACGAATGATCTTTCCAACATAGATTTATGAGGAATAATTAAATCATCGCGGTTGAATGTAATGTCATCGTACAATAGAATGTCCAAGTCGATGGATCTCGGTCCATTGTTAATCTTTTTCACGCTATTGATACGTTCATATTCGATTTCTTTACATATTGTCATCAAATCAATTGGAGACAAGTCTTTGAATGAAACTTGAATTACTCCGTTGAAGAAATCAGGTTGATCTTTGTAATACATCGGTTTGGATATGTACAGCGAAGAAGTAGATATGATCTTAATTTTCGCTTCTTCTAAGTAGTTCAATGCTTCTCTAATGTTTTTTATTTGATTACCTTGATTCGAACCAAACGCAATGTAAGCAGTATGATCTCCATTCTTAGTTGAATTTTCATCGAAAGTTGGAAAGTTGGACTGTGTACTTTGCAGATCTTTAAACGAATCTTTGGTCATATATGAGCTTACGCCGACACCATCTGTGAATGGAATAGCATTGGGTTTAATAACTTTGACGCCAACACTGTCGATGGCATGTTTTCCGATGATTAATTGGCCAATTTTCATTACTAATGCTTCGACTGTGTTGAAATTGGAAGATTCGACATATTGAACAACATCATCGATGATTTGATGAATGGAAATACTGAGTTTTGAAGGAACCTTGAGAGAGAGATCGATATGCACATATTGTTTCTGTACTTTTTCGTATGTAAAAACACCAATTACAGTCAATATTTTTAAACCATTGATACTGATTTCGTCCAAGATCTGGCTGACTAGAGCATCTCGTGTTCTGTTTAGTTTGTACTCCACACTATCCGCTCTGATTTCTGACTTCGTACTTTTAACAATCACTTCCACCTGTTCGCCACCGCCTTGCTTAGGATCCAGCATGATACGAGAGATACTCTTTGCAACGTTGTGCAATGATTGAAAATTCTTGTGTTCGTTGATTTTCATCAATTCTAAGATATTACGAGATAGAACAGCATAATTCAAGGAGTGCTTCAAATCATCCGCTACCGATGCCTGTTGAAAATCGGTGTTAAGTCTTGCTGAGATGAAAATTGGTTGTAGACTCGCTTGATTCCAAGCATCTTTGCCGATTATAGCCGAAGTAGATAAATTATTAATGAAGACTGTATCATTAGACATGATTATAAATACGAATATGTCACTGCGTAAATTAAATTTGTGTAGGAGAACAAAGAAAGGTTAAAGAAGACCTTATCTTCCAATCACTTGTTTCATCCTATGATATACAAGCGAGAGAAATGAAAAAAGTCCGTTTTTCGTTAACGACAGGCAACCTCTATAGTATTACTCCATCTATTGAATGATAAGTTTTTATCTTTCGATTCCGCGATTAAGACAAAGAAGGACAAAGAACGAACGAAATCTTATATTTCAGTGATGACCTATTCTTTGCTATTTTGTTTATTCTAACATCAAGGCATCTTTCACACTTTTTTTTTCTTTACACAAAGGAAGTGATATGCATCGCGAACGAATTATCTTGGATTGTGACCCAGGCGTTGATGACACCATAGCAATATTATTAGCATTATCATCACCAGAGCAAATTCAACTTGATGCCATCACCATTGTCATGGGTAATCATCATAACATTGATCTACTTGCTTCTAATGCTTGTCTTCTCCTTCAAATGTGTCACATGACTGAACACATTCCTGTCATCAAAGGTGCAAACAAACCTCTTACGTCTGCATATCATGGCCATCTGGCTATGCAAGTTCATGCAGAGAATGGCATCGGAAACGTTCAACATCCAGTTAAAGAGTTGAATCAATCTCCAATGCACAGGTATCAAAATATTTCTGCTGCTCAGTTCATCGTTCAACATGTTATCGATAATCCTGGTCAAATCACTCTGTGTGCCATTGGTCCTCTAACAAATCTAGCTTTGACTGTAGCCATCGGTGGAGAAACATTTGTCAAATCTGTTAAACGAGTTGTCATCATGGGCGGATCAGCCGAAGGTATTGGAAACAAAACAGCTGCAGCTGAAGCCAATTTAGCCAATGATCCGCATGCAGGAAGGATTGTATTCGATGCATTTTCTGACATCACAATGGCCGGACTCAACTGTACCCATCAGCTTCCAATAACGGATGACATTCGCGAGAAGATGAAGAGTTTGAATCCGATTGGTGAATTTTGTTATGATATCACGAAGCATTATACAGAAATCTTACGCTCTTGGAATGCTCCTGCGTGTTTCCATGATCCGACTGCAATTATGTATTTGCTAAGACCAGATCTGTTCGAAGGTCGCCGTGCTTGCGTCGATGTTGAAGATATGGGAAGAATAACATCAGGTCAAACGGTTGCTGATTGGAACGGTCGATGGGGACGACCATTACAAACATTCATACTGACTAAAGTTGATCGAGATGGTTTTGAAAATGAACTGTTAGGAAGATTGGCACGGTTAACAATGTTTCAACCAATTTCTCGCAAGGATTTAGAAACGGCTGAGAAACAAATTGAAGCATCAGAAAACTAGAAAAGTTATTTCATGATCTTGTAATTTCTTTAGACTTTTAGTGTAGTAAAGATAATAAAAAAAAACGTTTGAACGATGATTAATCTTTCGTAATTATTAGTAACGCAATTCTGTCCTTATGCAAAAACAAAGTAATGTTAATTCGTAAGAAAATATTTACTTTCATGTATTCAAACATGTTGTATTCACAATTCAAACACTTGAGTGATCTCAACCTTGAAATTGAATACCATACGATAAATAAAGCTCGATAGACACGATATATATGTCAAAGGCATATTTTATTTCTCTCTCACTTTGAAAAATGTTGAAGTCAACGATAATCGTGTTGTTCGTTGTCTTATGCAATCTATCACTAATCAATGGAGATACATGTGCGTGTAGATGTTGTTCACAAACACCATGTACACCGCGAGTTCTTCCTGAAGTATTCGAGGTGAATCGATGTTGGTATAAAGGTGGCCAAGAATGTTTGAACCAATGTAAGATTAAATATCCAGCTGATTGTGGCCGTCCGACTGCGTTCGCAGTACCATTTTGTCAAGGATCATCGGCGATTTCATTAAATCTTCTTCTTATCTTCGGCAGTATTCTTATTCATCGACTATTCATCCAGTAACACTTTTTCGTTCGAAACAATTTGTATTTTTCCAATAAAACACGATCAATTTTTTATGTTTTTCATATGATCGTACACAAGTAAAATCTCAAAAGAAAGCGCCTAGAAAACCTGTGAGTATTCGTAGAATAACGGGCGAAAACACAGACTTTCCTCATCCTCGCTAATGATCGCGAGCGTTTTACTCAACGAAGTAGATGATAGAGATTCTACGTAAACGATGTAATCAAATTCTAGTATGTTCACAGCCACTATTATGAGTGTCGGCTATGGAACAATACTTTCATACAAGTTTTTCTTATATTGTAGTAATCATTTCAAATCTATTACATATACCTACGAAGTTCTATCGAAGTTTTAAGAACCATCTCATTTTGTTTAAGTTTCATGTGTGTCCAGCTCGGACACTTATTCAATCTACAGAGAGTTTATTAGGTAAGTTCAATGGACTCGGACATCTATTTGCAAACAAATCATGGAGAACTCAACAGTATTGCAACAGGACTATTTCACCAGATATGATTTTCTTGTCGGTATAATTGTCAAAAAACCTTTTTGTTATTACCCTAATATTAACAGATGTATGATAACATATAGTTGCTCTACGTTCTTCATCTTTGTCTTTCATACTTCATGCCGGTGAGAATCGTCTTACATTTCTTTTCTGCTCGACTATGATTTATGAATGCTTGAAGCAAATATTTAAATTTTAACCGTCTTAAACTCTTGACATCTGTCATACAGATAATAACCCAGGCTTAAAACATCTCCGCATGCAATGTAATCAAATACGTGTCTATGTAGTAACTACTGGAAGTGTGGAATAAGTCTCAGACGAATAGCGTTATGTTTGATGACAATGTGATTTATGGCGAAAAGTGGAAACAACTTGAAAATGAGACAGAAAAACTGATTTCGTTGATGAGCAACAATCAAACAGATGAAAACAAAAATTCTTGAATACAATGATTAATTTCTTTTCTTTAGGTTCACGTTCTATTTTGATTGTTGCTTTTCCTGGACATTGGTCATATATGGATACGATTTCCTTTGTAAAACGAACATCTTCAAAAAATGACACCACTCAATGTCAATATATAAAACGTCATTGGATGTGCGAAATATGACATTACACCCTCATCCTTACAAACGAGCAAATGCGACAACATTGTCACTATATAAGTTGGAGACATACAAGTTTAGATTAGAATCGAATGCAACACCACTTGGCCCGGAAACCGTCGGCACGCCAGTAGTATATTTAGCAACAACAGTACCAACAGTTGAATTTCCACAAAACATCACTATCCGATCATTTAGTGTATCAGCAACATACAGATTTCCATAAGGATCATAAGCTAACCCCCTCGGACTAGTAATAGTTGTTGTTGACGCATTGACTATTTGAAGATATCCATCTTCAGTGGACGAACTGAATGTCCATAAACGAACTTTACTTGCACCATTGTCGGATAAATAAACTTGGTTCGATGACCCCGGTGCGAATACGAAATCGAAAACAGAATTTAAATCATTGGCATCAATCATAACTGAACCATTGGTTGCATTCGGTAACCATTTCATCAATCGTGTATTTCCTTCATCAAGAACAAAAAGGTTCAGATTATTATCAACTATAATGGCTGTTGGATGGTTCAATCCATTCAATGCGCTCGATAAAAAACCTGTGCCAGCAACAGACGTCCCATTGAGTGAATTCGGTGGAAAGCGTTGCACACGAGCATTTCCAGAATCAGCCACATATAAGTATCCATTGACATCAAATGTTAAATCAAAAGGTTGGTATAATAGAAGAGACGACGAACCAAGTAGACCAGTACTGCTTCCGGCAATTGTCGTACCATTTGTAGCATTCGGCAACCATTTTTGAATGCGATGGTTCAAATAATCACAAACGTATAGAATATCGTTACTATCGATGTATAAACAATAGGGTTCATTGAGCTGATTGGCGGTTGAGCCGGCTAATGTTGTACCTGCGACGATGGTTCCTGTTTGATTCCATCGAAGATAATTACCTAAAAGATGGAAGAATTCAGTCAGGTTTGATTTTAATTCGACATGTTAACGAACAAGAATCAAATGCTGTTGTAGTTGATGTACTGGTCGCTAGAAAGAATTTCGTCGATAGAAATTGCAGTGTTTCGTAAAAAAAGGATCAACTGATTTTACTTGTTGTCGAGCTGCTTGTAGAAGACGTACTGCTTGTACTTGTTGTCGAGCTGCTTGTAGAAGACGTACTGCTTGTACTTGTTGTCGAGCTGCTTGTAGAAGACGTACTGCTTGTACTTGATGAACTCGCTATAGCAAGATGAATTCCGAGATAGATAAAACGTTTTCGCAGTGAACACTGTCACTCACATGATGAACTTGTTGTTGTTGCTTGACAAAAATAAATAATATTAGACTATCCAGATGTCAATACTCGAACATTTTACTTTGTGTTGTTGATGTTGTGCGCGTTGCTAAAAGCATTTCACGATTCAATTTACCTCTCTTTCTTCTGAAGGTCTACATACTTGTTACTGTCGAGCCGTAAGTTGTTTGATTTTTCAGTTGCATGCCTAACACAAAAGAGAGTTTCACGTGAGATCACTTGAAGACAAGAGCGAAGTAATTTTAATTACCCATGATAGTCATAGCGGTGATCATTCCTGCAAGAAGTTGAAACAGCAGTAGAGCTGCTAAGAGGCAACAACATCGACGACGAGTACACTGGGAGTTCCAGTTTGTCCTAAGGTACAGTTGAAAATTGACTCACCGTTGAAAATCGAAAAAGAAATGTTTACTTCTTCGAGTTGTTTCGACTTGGAATATCAATTTTAGACGAAAATAGATCATGTCTACGACTATTCTTCTTATATTCGGTCGATTGTTTTGCTGAGCCTAGTTGGGGCTTACACGGGTTTGCCAGTGGACGAATACGTTGAGACTGAAAAGAAATTCCAGTGTGTGAAGATTTAGAATTGTTTCATTTACTTCCCGTTTGGAAAAAGATGATGCCAATTGGTTATTAGAATCAATCCGATAACGATACTTCTGATTTTCGTTATTGAATTTGAACAGACGATCTCTACTATTCATTCGTACTGATCCAACATTTGATTTTGATGCACTAGTGAGCGAAGAACGACGAATCTTTTGTACTCGAACGAATGAATAGTCTCTCTCCATGTTGATTATTAGAACAGATTCTAAAATTCAATGATGAAACATGTCGAAACATCCATTTTTTTTGTTTTGTAAATGTTATTGAAGAGAATTATGTTATAGTGTATTAATATTCTTCTTTTTAAGTCTTTTTCGGTACACAAAAAAATTAATCATCGGAGCTTCGACAAATAATCAATAATGAAAAAAATCAACTAAAACAGTACCAAGTTCATTTAAAAATAATCGTGCGTAGAGTTCGTACTCTAAGATCGAAGTTCACAATCAACTTATAAATATACTCTACGCGGTGAAGCCAAGTAAAATGAAATTAATAACAAAAAGTAGTTAAACAAAAGAAATCTACAACCCCTGTGCATGTTAATCAATATGTAAATATTTTCTTGATCAACGCTTGAAATATAAGTACGAAGCAACAGGTACTGTTTATTTTCAACAGATTTTTTTCTGGTGTTTCACCATGTTTGAAGTATAAAAGTATTCTCCAGATCTAACGTCGGTGATTAGGAGAGGATTCAATTGGTTAAAAAGCATCTCAAGGATGCGAGCGATAATCCGATGAAAGAGAAGACATTCCTAACTTCTCTCTTCTGGTGCATATACACCTTCACGCAATTGCATTTGAAAACTTTTTCACTGTCGGTTAAACAACTGGTTAAAAGTTCATATGTGTTTGCACTAAGGCGTCCGTGTTAATTTCAGATGTGAGTCTCTTAACCACTGTATATTTTATTCACTGTATTATTTCATTTTTCTTTCGTTACAATGATCATCTTAGATTGTGATCCGCGTATTGATGACATCATCATTGTCATGGTCAATCAACACAACATTGATCTATTTACATCCAACACAAAAGTATCAGAATATGTCTGCTGCTCAGTTCATCGTTCAGCGTGTTATCGACAATCCTGGTCGAATCACTTTGTGTGTCATTGATCCTCTGACATAACAATGTCGCGGAACCAATTTCTCGCAAGGAATTAGAAAAAGCTGAAGAACAAATTGAAGCATCAGAAAATTAAACAAAATATAGTATAAAGAATGGACTCTTTTATGAATATATAATAGCAATGACAAAATACTTGTTTTGAAAGAAGTTTTTTTAAAAAACAAAAATATTAACGTGTAGATTTGGATCCTACAGCATTTTCACCACTCTCGCTCTCAAAGTGATTCATAAAAATAACATAACCACATTTCAACGTTTATTCATACATTTACTCATTCTTAATTATTTGCACGTGCTTAATGTTTGTTGTCTAATTTTTATTAAGATATGTGCGAGAATACGCTTGACTGAAACATTAATCTTCTTTTTACTCCATATAAAGTCAAGTTTTTATCAACTACATACGTACCATTTTCTGTCCTTCAAGAATAAATGATTGTAAACGTGCTGGTTATAGTCGTATTATTATTCAGAAGTGCTTTTGCAGGTATAGGTCTTAGTAAAATAATATATGAAAGGAAATTCTTGAAGGGTAAAACATACTCACTTGATGAGATGAACGCAGCTGAGCGTGGAGTAATATCAAATTCACCTACTGTTTATCATACGTACGTCGAGTACAACTCACAGAAACGTTATTACATCCATGTCGATTGTTTAAATCATTCCGAATATGTGAAAGCCATCGTGAGTGGTAGTATTCAGATAGATGGCGATATTCTAGTGGTTTCTGCTATAGATGGACCTAGGCCTCAAAGTAGAGAACAGATTCAATTATGCCAAGAAGCAGGTATATCGAACATTGTTGTGTTCATGAATAAATGTGATATGGTGGACGATCCAGTACTAATTGAACTGGTAGAGATTGAAATACGTGAACTTTTTTCGAANGCTGATTGTGGCCGTCCGACTGCGTTCGCAGTACCATTTTGTCAAGGATCATCGGCGATTTCATTAAATCTTCTTCTTATCTTCGGCAGTATTCTTATTCATCGACTATTCATCCAGTAACGCTTTTTCGTTCGAAACAATTTGTATTTTTCCAATAAAACACTATCAATTTATTATGTTTTTCATATGATTGTGCACAAGTGAAATCTCAAAATAAAGCGCCTAAAAAGTCTGTGAATATTTGTAAATAACGGCCGAAAACATAGACTCTCCTCATCCCCGCAAATGATCGCTATGGAACTTTTCTCACATTGTAATAATTATTTCAAATCCATTGGATACATCTACAAAATCCTATCGAAGTTTTAAGAACCATCTCATTTGTTTCAGGTTCATCCGTGTCCAGCTCGAACACTTATTCAATCTGCAGAGAGGTTATCAGGTAAGTTCAACGGACGCGGACATCTATTTTCAAACAAAGCACGGTGAACTCAGCAGGATCGCAACAGAACTATCCCACTAGATATGATTTTCTTGCCGGTATAATTGTTAAAAAAACCGTTTTGTTATTACCCTAATATTAGCAGATGTATGATAACATATAACTAGATGTTGTAGGTTTTTCATCTTTGCCTTTCGTACTTCATGCCGGTGATAATCGTCTTACATTTCTTTTCTGCTTGACTATGATTTACGAACGCTTGAAGCAAATACCTAAATTTTAACCGTCTTAGAATGCTGACATCTGTCATACAGATTATAACCAAGGCTTAAAACATGTTCGAATGCAATATCATTAAATACGTGTCTATGTAGAAATTACTGTAAGTGTGGAAACATAATGTTTTTCTATAGCAAAAGTAAATGAATCTCGGACGAATAGCGTTATGTTTGATGACAATGTAACTTACGGCAAAAAATGGAAAAAATTTGAAGATGAGATAGAAAATTTGACTTCGTTGATGAGCAACAATCATACAGATGAAAAGAAAAATTCTTGAATACAATGAATATTTCTTTTCTTTAGGTTCACGTTCTATTTTGATTGTTGCTTTTGCTGGACATTGGTCATATATGGACACGATTTCCTTTGTAAAACGAACATCTTCAAAAAATGATACCACTCAATGTCAATATATAAAACGCCGTTGGATGAACAAAATATGACATTATACCCTCACCCTCACAAACGAGCAAATGCGACAACGTTGTTACTATATAAGTTGGAGACATACAAGTTTAAATTAGAATCAAATGCAACACCACTTGGTCCGAAAACCGTCGGCACTCCACTCATATATTTAGCAACAACAGTACCAACAGTTGAATTTCCACAAAACATCACTATCCGATTATTTGGTGTATCAGCAACATATAGATTTCCATAAGGATCATAAGCTAAACCTCTCGGATTAACAATAGTTGTCGTTGACGCATTGACTGTTTGAAGAAATAGATCTTCAGTGGACGAATTGAATGTCCATAAACGAACTTTACTTGCACCGTTGTCGGATAAATAAACTTGGTTCGATGAGCCTAGTGCGAATACGAAATCGAAAACATAATTTAAATCAATGGCATCAATCATAACTGAGCCATTGGTTGCATTCGGTAACCATTTCATCAATCTTGTATTTCCTTCATCAAGAACAAAAAGGTTCAGATTATTATCAACCACAACGGCTGTCGGATGGTTCAATCCATTCAATGCGTTCGATAAAGAACCTGTACCAGCAACAGACGTCCCATTGAGTGAGTTCGGTGGAAAGCGTTGCACACGAGCATTTCCAGAATCAGCCACATATAAATATCCATTAACATCAAATGTTAAATCAAAAGGTAGGTACAATAGAAGAGATGACGAACCAAGTAGGCCAGTACTACTTCCGGCAATTGTCGTACCATTTGTAGCGTTTGGCAACCATTTTTGAATGCGATGGTTCAAATAATCACAAACGTATAGAATATCGTTACTATCGATGTATAAACAATAGGGCTGATTGAACTGATTGGCGGCTGAACCGGCTAATGTTGTGCCTGCAACGATGGTTCCTGTTTGATTCCATTGAAGATAATTACCTAAAAGATTGAAGAATTGAGTTAAGTTCGATTTTGATTCGACATGTTAACGAACAAGAATCGAATGCTGTTGTAGTTGATGTACTAGTCGCTAGAAAGAATTTCGTCGATAGAAATTGCAGTGTTTCGTAAGAAAAGGATCAACTGATTTTACTTGTTGTCGAACTGCTTGTAGAAGACGTACTGCTTGTACTCGATGAACTCGCTATAGCAAGATGAATTCCGAGATAGATAACAAGTTTTCGCAGTAAACACTGCCACTCACATGATGAACTTGTTGTTGTTGCTTGACAAAAATAAATAATATTAGATTATGTAGATGTTAATACTCGAACATTTTACTTTGTGTTGTTGATGTTGTGCTCGTTGCTAAAATAGTTTCACTATTCAATCTATCTCTCTTTCCTCTGAAGGTCTACATACTTGTTACTGTCGAGTGGTAAGTTGTTTGATTTTTCAATTGTATGCCTGACACAAAAGAGAGTTTCACGTGAGACCACTTGAAGAGAAGAGAGAAGAAGTTTCAATTACCCATGATAGTCATAGCGGCGATCATTCCTGCAAGAAGTTGAAACAGCAGTAGAGCTGCTAAGAGGCAACAACACCGACGGCGAGTACACTGGGAGTTCCACTTTGTCCTAAGGTACAGTTGAAAATTGAAAATCGAAAAAGAAATGTTTACTTCTTCGAGTTGTTTCGACTTGGAATATCAATTTTAGACGAAAATAGATCCTGTCCGCGACTATTCTTCTTATATTCGGTCGATTGTTTTGCTGAGCCTAGCTGGGAATTACACGGCTTTGCGAATGGGCGAATACGTTGAGACTGAAAAGAAATTCCAGTGTGTGAAGATTTAGAATTGTTTCATTTACTTCTCGTTTGGAAAAAGATGATGCCAATTGGCTATTAGAATCAATCCGATAACGATATTTCTGATTTTCGTTATTGAATTTGAACAGGCGATCTCTTCTATTCATTCGTACTGATCCAACATTTGATTTTGGTGCACTAGTGAGCGAAGAACGACGAATCTTTTGTACTCGAATGAATGAATAGTCTCTCTCCATGTTGATTATTAGAAGAGTTTCTAAAATTCAATGATGAACCATGTCGAAACATCCATTTTTTTTTTGTTTTGGAAATGATGTTGAAGAGAATTATGTTACAGTGTGTTAATATTCTTCTTTTTAAATCTTTTTCAGACGCACAAAAAAAATTAATCAACGAAGCCTAGACAAATAATCAATAATGAAAAAAATCAACGAAAAAAGTACCAAGTTCACTTTAAAATAATCACGCGCACAGTTCGTCTTCTGAGATCGAAGTCCACAATCAACTTATTAATATACTCTATGCGGTAAAGTCAAATAAAATAGAATTAACAACAAAAAGTAATTAAACAAAAGAAATACACAACTCCTGCGCTTGTTAATCAATATGTAAATATGTTCTTGATCAACGCTTGAGATTAAAGTACGAAACAACAGGTACTGTTTGTTTTCAACTGATTTTTGTCTTGTGTTGCACTAAGTGTGAAGTATAAAAGTATTCTCCAGATCGGATGCGAGCGACCATCCGATGAAAGAGAAAACATTCCTAACTCCTCTCTTCTGGTGCATATACACCTTCACGCAATTGCATTTCAAGACTTTTTCATTGTGCAGAATGAAGTAAAAGTTTGATATTTCAGATGCCGCGTCCTCTTAATCACTGTATATTTTATTCATCCTATTGTTTCACTTTTCTTTCGTTACAATGATCATCTTAGATTGTGATCCGCGTATTGATGACACCAGAGCAAGTTCAACTTGATTCTATCACCATTGTCATGGACATTCAACACAACTTTGATCTATTTACATCGAATGCAAAAGTTTCAGAATATGTCTGCTGCTCAGTTCATTGTTCAGTATGTTATCGACAATCCTAGTCGAATCACTTTGTGTGTCATTAATCCTCTGACATAACAATGGCGCGGAACCGATTTCTTGTAAGGAATTAGAAAAAGCTGATGAACAAATTGAAGCATCAGAGAATTAAACAAAATATAGTATAAAGAATGAACTCTTTTATGAATATATAATAGCAATGATAAAATACTTGTTTTGAAGGAAGTTTTGTTAAAAAAGAAAAATATTTACGTGTAGATTTGGTTCCTACGGCATTTTCACCACTCTCGCTCTCAAAGCGATTCATAAAAATAACATAACCACATTTCAACGTTTATTCATAGGTACATTTACTCATTCTTAATTATTTGCACGTGCTTAATGTTTGTTGTATAATTTTTATTAAAATATGTGCGAGAATACGCTTGAATAAAACATTAATCTTCTTTTTACTCTATATAAAGTCAAATTTTTATCAACTACATACGTACCATTTTCTGTCCTTCAAGAGTAAATGATCGTAAACGTGCTGGTTATAGTCGTATTATTATTCAGAAGTGCTTTTGCAGGTATAGGTCTTAGTAAAATAATATATGAAAGGAAATTCTTGAAGGGTAAAACATACTCACTTGATGAGATAAACGCAGCTGAACGTGGAGTAATATCAAATTCACCTACTGTTTATCATACGTACGTCGAGTACAACTCACAGAAATGTTATTACATCCATGTCGATTGTTCAAATCATTCTGAATATGTGAAAGCCATCGTGAGTGGTAGTATTCAGATAGATGGCGATATTCTAGTGGTTTCTGCTATAGATGGACCTAGGCCTCAAAGTAGAGAACAGATTCAATTATGCCAAGAAGCAGGCATATCGAACATTGTTGTGTTCATGAATAAATGTGATATGGTGGACGATCCAGTACTAATTGAACTGGTAGAGATTGAAATACGTGAACTTCTTTCGAAAAACGGCTATTCCAATGATGATATTCAAATAATTATAAGGTTCTACACTCAAAGCCTTAGAAGGTGATCAAGTCTGGATTGAAAACATTTTCCAGTTGTCTGACGTAATGGACCAATACATCCCACAACCTGTACTAAATGATAAAAAAAGTCATTCTTGATGCCGGTAAAAGATGTATTCATAATAGACGACAAGAATACGATTAAAAAAGGTCAAGATCTTGGAATAGTGGGTATTAGAAAAACACAACGAGCAACTTGTGCAAGCATTGAATCATCTAAAAAGATCCTGAAAGAAGCTTTTGGAGGCGACTATGTTGGTCTTGCTTTATATAACATCAAAATAGAAGACATGAAGCGAGGTCAAGTTTTGGCCGAGTCTGGTACTGTCCATTCGTACACACAATTTGAATCGAGGATTTATGTTCACACCAAAGAGAGGAAGGTGGTCAGCACACACCATTTTTCAACAACTATCGCCCTCAAATACAAGTTCGCTCGACTACTAGTACATCTACTATCCTACTGTCGAGATGATTATGCCCAGTGATGCAATTCTCATTGTTGCTAAACTTGAAACCCCGGTTTTGTTGGGGTGATTTGTTCATTTTCAAATTCGCGAAGGTGGTCATATCATTGCAATTGACATAAACCTTCGTATAATCCAGTAGTATTAGATATGTTGCATCATGCAATGGCATCACTAACATTCCATGACTTGAATTTACCTTTAGACAGTTGAAATAAATCGGTGAAGGGTTTCTTAAACATTATTATCTCTCACAAAGTTGTCAGAATGGGCGTCATTTCGTCTACATATACAGTCACTGAATATAAATCTCGAAGTTTTTATCCATTCCAGATTTCAGAATATTCAAATTGTAGGAGACATCAAACGATAGTGTTGTCGAAATAATCTACTCCAATGAGTTTCTCCCATTGTTCTAGTGAAGAAAATCGGTGATATTCACATTGCATCTCACTTTACTTTTGTTTACTAGTCAGCTGAAGTCGAGATGAAATTGATCGATCATTGCGACATGCATTGATATAAATGATATTAGCATGAGTAATCATAATTGAAAAAGATAGACGCGAGCTTTTTGAAAGAAATATTTAATTATACTTCAAACTATATCAATATCAATTCTTGCAATTCAAATCCAATCGTTTCATCAACAACAAGTGGAAAATTTTCTTGAGCATCTTCTACGGATTTAACGAAATACTGCCTTTTAACATATGAATGACTCTGACAATGGACTTTGTATTTCAATTACTATCATTTTTTTGTACATGCTCTCTTTACCAGTAAACACGTCAATTAATAATTTATCCTTTGTACTCGTTACAAAAACTCGTGTTCTGTATTATATGTGCGACAAAATTATGGTGTATAGGACATCATTATCCACTATCAGAATGGCAATAAATCTAGCCTTCACTTTTGTCATTGTGATCATAATAAATGATACAGCTGTCGCAAAAATGATAAATGTATATTTGTTGTTTTTTTTTGCATTACAATTTTTCGTCATAAGTAGCGTCGCTCGTTGAATTAGTCTATACTCAAATTTTTTATGTATATAAGAATCTCTTATTTCAAACGATCGATAATAGACTATAACGATGACAGAAATATAGTAAGTCATTCGTTTTCAGAAGAGAGAGAGAGGCCTTTAAATAGCTAGTTAAATATGGTAACTACTTATTATCTACTTTTAATTTAAGATTAAATTAATTAAGATTTAAAATGCTAAATGATTATTTTAATTGGTTAGAAGATCAATTACGGCTGATTGCACACGACGTTTTTCCATCAGATCCAGAGAAATGCGTTCAATTATCTAACATAAATAAATACACTCGACTTTACCTTCGTCGTATTATTAAAGTTGCCAATGACAAGTATAATTTGAAGGTCACCGATGGGCAACTTGTGCAACTGTTGCATGTATCTCGTAAACAGTTTTCACATTGGATGTATCATGATGCTTATGCGGCCAAAGTGTTTCGTCGTGCCCGTTGTCTTTTAAGAGATCTCATAATTATGATGATTTACGAAGATCGTGGCGAACTATCGAAGGAGTATATTCCTCAGAAGCCAATTGATCGGCCTAGTAACAGAACTATTGCTGACTGGCAACAACGGACACAACAAATCCGCGAAGAATATCAAAACAAAAATCTCTCAATAAAAAATTTGAAAGAAGCAGAAGAGTTGATTGATGATATACAAGCCGGATATGACTCTTCGTGGATTTTATGCTATAAAAGCGATAGTGAAGGTGACATCTATGGAGAAAGTGCTCACGACGAAACTCGATTGTCGAACGAAATTGAATTGGAACCCATTGAATTGCTGGCATTGAATGGTGAGTTAGAAACTCTTGTCACTCATTTCTCAAATATCCTCTAGGACCTGCGATCCCTGTGAACGATGATGAAATGAATGAAATGTTCAACAACATACTTATTTAGTTCGACAAATCAAACCTTGTATCTTTGTCTAGTATGTATCACTATCAAATGAGAAGTTATGTTTTCAGAGTGCTTATTCTAGACATATCGCATAAATCTTCCATATAAAAGTTAACAGCGTTTGTGGTCTGTGGAATTCACCTTGATACACGTGCCTTTTACTCATTGTGTCTTGCAAAACTCTTAATTACTAACATTTCCCTTTCTTTTTTTAGACCAAAAATAGTGGGAATTCAATGTCGACTTTTGTTAGTATTTTTATCTGCTCGTTCTTTCGAGAGAATGACGTTTCACTACTGAGTACAGATTGATACAAAAAAAGTAGAATAAAAAACATTGGCATTTGTTTTTCCGATCGATCATGGAAACATAACTTTGAATTGGTAGGGAAACATCTAGAAAATATTAACAAAAATCAATTGAAAAACACGTATTGTGTTAGTCCACTATTTTTTGTTTTCTTATTTCCTGTTCTGTCCTTTTGAAAAGTTCTTTTTAATAACCCCAGAAATACATGAGTCACACTTTTTGCATTTCTGTTTAACAAATAAGAAATATTAAATAAAGATAAAAGAACTAAATAAACATCAGTAGTTACAAACCATCTGTAAAATTCTTGTCATTTTTGAACATTCCTATCGTTGAAAACACTTATTAGGTCTCATATTCACATTATGAACAGGGAAGCGATGTTATTCATTCAAACGAAGATCTTCAGATCGCCATAACTCAACTGGTACAATGTACTGTACATGTTTCNACAAAAACTCGTGTTCTGTATTATATGTGCGACAAAATTATGGTGTATAGGACATCATTATCCACTATCAGAATGGCAATAAATCTAGCCTTCACTTTTGTCATTGTGATCATAATAAATGATACAGCTGTCGCAAAAATGATAAATGTATATTTGTTGTTTTTTTTTGCATTGCAATTTTTCATCATAAGTAGCGTCGCTCGTTGAATTAGTATATACTCAAATTTTTTATGTATATAAGAATCTCTTATTTCAAATGATCGATAATAGACTATTACAATGAAAGAAATATAGTAAATCATTCGTTTTCAGAAGAGAGAGACCTTTCAATAGCTAGTTAAATATGGTAACTACTTATTTTCTACTTTTAATTTAAGATTAAATTAATTAAGATTTAAAATGCTAAATGATTATTTTAATTGGTTAGAAGATCAATTACGACTGATTGCACACGACGTTTTTCCATCAGATCCAGAGAAATGCGTTCAATTATCTAACATGAATAAATACACTCGACTTTACCTTCGTCGTATTATTAAAGTTGCCAATGACAAGTATAATTTGAAGGTCACCGATGGGCAACTTGTGCGACTGTTGCATGTATCTCGTAAACAGTTTTCACAGTGGATGTATCATGATGCTTATGCGGCCAAAGTGTTTCGTCGTGCCCGTTGTCTTTTAAGGGATCTCATAATTATGATGATTTACGAAGATCGTGGTGAATTATCGAAGGAGTATAGTCCTCAGAAGCCAATTGATCGGCCTAGTAACAGAACTATTGCTGACTGGCAACAACGGACGCAACAAATCCGCGAAGAATATCAAAACAAAAATCTCTCAATAAAAAATTTGAAAGAAGCAGAAGAGTTGATTGATGATATACACGCCGGATATGACCCTTCATGGAGTTCATGCTATAAAAGCGATAGTGAAGGTGACATCTATGGAGAAAGTGCTCACGACGAAACTCGAGTGTCGAACGAAAATGAATTGGAACCCATTGAATTGCTGGCATTGAATGGTGAGTTAGAAACTCTTCTCATTCATTTCTCAAATACCGTCTAGGACCCGCGATCCCTGTGAACGATAATGAAATGTTCAACAACATGCTTATTTAGTTCGACAAATCAAACCTTGTATCTTTGTCTAGTATGTATCACTATCAAATGAGAAGTTATATTTTCAGAGTGCTTATTGTAGACATATCGCATAAATCTTCCATATAAAAGTTAACAGCGTTTGTGGTCTGTGGAATTCACCTTGATACACGTACCTTTTACTCATTGTGTCTTGCAAAACTCTTAATTACTAACATTTCCCTTTCTTCTTTTTTTTTTGAAACCAAAAATAGTGGGAATTCAATGTCGACTTTTGTTAGTATTTTTATCTGCTCGTTCTTTCGAGAGAATGACGTTTCACTACTGAATACAGATTGATACAAAAAAAGTAGAATAAAAAACATTGGTATTTGTTTTTCCGATCGATCATGGAAACATAACTTTGAATTGGAAGGGAAACATCTAGAAAATATTAACAAAAATCAATTGAAAAACACGCATTATGTTAATCCACTATTTTTTGTTTTCTTATTTCCTGTTCTGTCCTTTTGAAAAGTTCTTTTTAATAAGCCCAGAAATACATGAGTCACACCTTTTACATTTCTGTTTAACAAATAAGAAATATTAAATAAAGAGAAAAGAACTAAATAAACATCAGTGGTTACAAACCATCTGTAAAATTCTTGTCATTTTTGAACATTCCTATCGTTGAAAACACTTATTAGGTCTCATATTCACATTATGAACAGGGAAGCGATGTTATTCATTCAAACGAAGATCTTCAAATCGCCATAACTCAACTGGTACAATGTACTGTACATGTTTCAGCCGAGATATTTTGTTAATAAAGATCGCGTTGCAAGAACGAACCACTGTTTTACNGTTACAAACCATCTGTAAAATTCTTGTCATTTTTGAACATTCCTATCGTTGAAAACACTTATTAGGTCTCATATTCACATTATGAACAGGGAAGCGATGTTATTCATTCAAACGAAGATCTTCAGATCGCCATAACTCAACTGGTACAATGTACTGTACATGTTTCAGCCGAGATATTTTGTTAATAAAGATTGCGTTGCAAGAACGAACCACTGTTTTACATTTAGATTCATTGCGGACACTAGAAAACAATCGATATAATTGCCAAATTAAACTCATCGTTCAACATGATCAAATTACGAATAAGCATATCAAATTCTTGGTTTTGACTGTCTTCGTCATCATTAGTTCTAAAAGTAAAATATTGTTCGAATATATATACCACATGGTAAACCTCTTCGCGAAAAATGTCACGGAGTTTAGAAATAGAGAATTTGTACTTGTTAATATGCACAAATGTTCTTGTCTTATTGTAAATGATATAAATAGAAAGAGAACTAATGCATTTGTGTGTACAGTGGGGAATAATCACATTTCCTATGCGCATTACGTATTGAAGAGCAAATTGTACCTTTTCACACGACTTTTTTATTGGTTTTATACGAAAAGTTTTCCCGTCAAAAGTAAGTGCTAGAGTAAACAGTAACTTTGTCATTCACATCAATTTCTTTTCATAGGGATACTAATGTGTTCAAAGCCGTATTTATTGCTAATCTTGGTGAGATTGTTATGCGTGTTGCTCTTATACTTTATGTCGACTAAGAATTGAAAGCATCGGAATTTATTCCGGAGCCGATCGTTACTCTGGTCATGTCATAGCCGTTGATCGCGCAATTGAATTAAAAGGTGCTCCATCGGGCGAATTCTATCTACACGGTGATTTGATTATTGAATTAGCAAATAAGAAAAGAGTAGACGCCATTTTCCCCGGTTATGGATTCTTATCTGAGAATGCGGATTTCGCTCGAAGTTGTGAATCAGCTGGTCTTTGTTTTATTGATCTGACACCCAAAAGAATTCATCAACTCAGCCTTAAACAACATTGCTTATCAATTAGCATTCGAAGTCAATCTACTGCTCTTACCACGCACGGGTCTCTTATCTGATCTATAGAAGAAGGGAAAAGAGAAGCGTCAATCATCGGATATCCAGTTATGTTAAAAAGTACTGCAGGTTGAGGTGGTAAAGGTATGGTACGGTGTTCCACCAATGAAAAAGTACGTCGAGCAGGAAAGAAATTCCTAAAAAATGATGGTATTTATCTTGAACGCCTTGTTGATAATGCTCGTCATATTGAAATTCAAATCTTTGGAGACGGTCAAGGTCATGTCATAGGGCTTAGTGAACGTGACTGTTCTTTACAACGTCGACATCAGAAAATCGTTAAGGAAGTACCAGCGTCGAACCTATCCGATGATAATCGTTCATGTCTTCAAGATGCAGCTATTCGACTTGGTTCTTTGATAAGATATCGTTCAGCTGGTACTGTTGAATTTGTTTACGATAGAGATTCAAATGAAATCTATTTTCTCGAAGTTAACTGTCGTTTACAAGTAAAACATTCCTTTTCATTTCTCCGTTTTTCATCCTTGTCGGTCATTTCAGGTCGAACATTCGGTTACCGAAGCCACTCTTCTGCAGCAGGACTCGAGTGTACGCTAATTGGACCAACATTTGTTCTGGGAAAATTCGGCGGCTATGCCGGTCGACTAATAAAATCAGGCGATACTTTACATATCGACTCATCAATCTCACATGAAATCCCAGCAAATGTCTCGAAACCAATCATTCCAACTTATCCAAACATTGACAGTGACGAAGAATGGTAAATTGCTGTTCTATATGGTCCACATGGCACATCTGACTTCTTCACGTCCGACTTTATTGATGAGTTTTTTTCAACTTCTTGAAATTCGTCTACTAGGACCAACACCCACGTGGTCTCGCACAAATGACGGTGATGCTGGTTTACATCCTTCCAATATCCATGATTGCCAATATGCTATTGGAAGTATCAAATTCAGTTCTCTCCAATTACGTTTGATCAAACATTGAAATTGGAAAAACAACAAGATGAACTCATTTCAACGTTGACATCTTCATCTGATCTGTCATTTCCAGCAGCAAAACAATCATTTCAGTGTATTGTAGAAGAATTGGAAGAGACAGAAGACCAAGGTGATCATTACATTCTTATCGAATACGGGTCGATGAATCTCGATTTACACGATCGATTTCTCGTTCATTGTCTTATGAAACAAATCCAATCGACGGAATTTTCGAGTTATCACCTGGTGTCCGCTCTCTTCAAGTTAGATTTGACAGCCGAATAATTCATCAAAAAAGAATTGATTAAAAATCTGCTTCATATTGAACAATCGTTAACATCAAATGATCAAAATTAATGTGTTCAGAGTCGAATTGTTCGTCTACCATTAACGTTCGAAGATTCTGCTACACTCGACGCCGTCCAACACTACCAACAAACCTTCCGCCATTGCGCACCTTGGTTACCGAATAACGTTGACTTATATGTGCATCTATGGAATGGGATTCACCTGGAGGCTATCAATTAGTTGGACAGACTTTACTTATTTAGAACGCTTTCGTACGAAATCAATCGCTCAAGGATAAAAATCCTTGCCTGCTAAGATTTTTCGATCAAGTCAGATTTTATCCTGTTGATGAACATGAACTTGAAATTCAACGTCAGGCTTTTCAAGACGGACGGTTGCAGATTGGAATTGTAGAAGATAATGAATTGGATTTGAATAAATATAGGTGATTCTTTCAAAATGAATCTCAGAGTATATCAAATTTCCTCGAAAAACGTGATGAAGCTTTTAATAAGGAATTTTCTCTTTGGAAAAATGGTTTCGAAGCTCAAAACGATCACGATTCAGAAGTCAATGACGAAATACCAGATGACGATGGAGTTACAAAACTCATTCGTTCTGATGTTTGTAGAAATGTTTGGAAATTATTAGTTGAGGAAAATGCTGAAGTGAAAGTTGATTCGCCTTTAATCATTACTCGAAGCCATGACAATGGAATTAGCAATTCGTTCACCGGTCAATGGAATGGTCCAATCAATTCACTGCCATCTTGGACAGTTCATCACAACAAATGATATTCTCTTAAAGATCAAACCTTTGTAATTTTTTATTTTTCATACGACTCCAACGAGCAAGAATTATCATTCATCGTGTTCACATTGATTGACTAAAGTATGAAAAAGCGTCGTTTGACCCTCTTTGTGTTCATGAAACTGTGGATTGGGAAACTTTCGAAACAGATGATTTCGTATGAGTATGTTAATAACCATGAGTGATAACATAGGTGGCATCATCATGAAAGATATCGTCAATGCTTGGAATCGCAAGTTCAATGTCGTGGGCGTGATAATTGTGATACGGCGAATAAATGGCAACCAGAGACAATGAAAGCTTTGACACAAGTGAAAGAGAATCGCATTCACAGTAAACAAGAAAGTCACGTAGAAACTGAGGTAATACAAAGATGCTGTTGGAGACAGGGCTAAGGATTTCATAACTTGGTTGGAAGACAACCAGATTGTCGTGTTTTTCAGGCTAAAGACAAGCCATACTGTCAAAGCGATAAGCACAGTGACGAGAAATGAACCGAAAACACAAACACCAACTATGAGAACGTAAGCATCGTGCGCTGAATTGAAGAGCGTGAGCTGCCATCGCCATTCATCCGTAGGACGGTACATATTGGCGAAGATAACCAATAGTAAGATCATCATTAACAACCACCATAAGCCAGTGATTATCAAGGCAAATATGAAAAATATTCGATGCACACGTTGAACATAAGTAGATACAGATTTGCCTTCAGTCATGTTTCTTGTGAAACAGCGATTCAGTAAGAGCCCTGTCGATGGTAATAGTGCACAAAAATTAAGAAAAGTGGACCGGTGGAAAACGATGCATATTGCTAGAATGCCAAAGATACCAACGAACAAACCGAAGATAAAATTTCTCATCATGATATACGTAATGCGATGCATTTTGGAGACTTCAATGAGCTTAGAGAGCGCGTTAATATTACTGTTGAGTACGGTAATATTGATATTCTTTTCCATCGCGTCGGCGAGTAGTGAATGGTACTGCGACTCTAATGATGATTGATTCCACTGCTTCAGCAGAGCTTTTACCAATGATTGTTTCTGCTTGAACAAATCAAAATATAGATAGTGCCATTTCGATGCAGGGACAAGAGCAGAAACGAGAGGAGAAATGAAAGTTCCTTCACTCTGACGTGGTACTGGTGCACCTAGAAGACCAGCAATGGTTGTGGCTATGTCGACTGTGTCAAACGTGGAATAAACAGGCAACAAATTCTTCGCAGAAGCCAGTAGAGAATCTTTTACATAGACGATGAGAGGAACAGTCATCAACACATCTGCATTACCACCATGTCCACCAGCTTTGACATGTCCATGATCACTTGTGATGATAAATACGGTGCGAGTCTGTGTCATTGCGTCTAGTGTAGTGATGGCATTGATACCTTCACGCACAAACATCACCTTATCGTCAATAGCTGATTGTGTCTGCGATGATTGAGGTCCAAATGAATGAGATTCACCATCAATATCACCGTAATAAGACAGGAACAAATCATAATCGAATTGAATGATATCCATCGATCCATTCGATCGACGTACCACTGTTTGACTATTAATTGCAGCATGGAATCGTTGATTGTAAGCAATGTCCTTGTTACGATCACTGTGACCGTGCGTATAGAATGCGTCGCCAAAATTGTGCGTTAATGTAGGACTAGTACCATCTCCATAAAATGGAGTCAGATGACCATTGAGTAGAATAGACCACCATCCATCACCACTAAGTCCGTTTTTCATTCCGACACTCATCACCGAAGTAAAGATGGAGTCGAACGTATACGGTGTTAAATCATCATTGCCTACACGACCATGCAATGATGGCCTAGCACCAGTGATGAGACTCTGCCAATTCGGAACGGATACAGTTGGGAATTGAGTGGACATTTTCAATAACAGAGAATCTGATNTAAAATCGCCATAACACAACTGGTACAATGTACTGTAAATGTGTCAGCCGAGATATTTTGTTAATAAAGATCGCGTTGCAAGAACGAACCACTGTTTTACATTTAGATTCATTGCGGACACTAGAAAACAATCGATATAATTGCCAAATTAAACCCATCGTTCAACATGATCAAATTCTTGGTTTTGACTGTCTTCGTCCTCATTAGTTCTAAAAGTAAAATATTGTTCGAATATATATACCACATGGTAAGCCTCTTCGCGAAAAATGTCATGGAGTTTAGAAATAGAGAATTTGTACTTGTTAATATGCACAAACGTTCTTGTTTTATTGTAAACGAGATAAATAGAAAGAGATCCAATGCATTTGTGTGTACAGTGGGGAATAATCACATTTCCTATGCGCATTACGTATTGAAGAGCAAATTGTACCTTTTCACACGATTTTTTTATTGGTTTTATACGAAAATTTTTCCCGTCAAAAGTAAGTGCTAGAATAAACAGTAACTTTGTCATTCGCGTCAATTTCTTTTCATAGGGATACTAATATGTTCAAAGCCGTATTTATTGCTAATCTTGGTGAGGTTGTTATGCGTGTTGCTCTTATACTTTATGTCGACTAAGAATTGAAAGCATCGGAATTTATTCCGAAGCCGATCGTTACTCTGGTCATGTCATAGCCGTTGATCGCGCAATTGAATTAAAAAATGCTCCATCGGGCGAAATCTATCTACACGGTGATTTGATTATTGAATTAGCAAATAAGGAAAGAGTAGACGCCATTTTCCCCGGTTATGGATTCTTATCTGAGAATGCGGATTTCGCTCGAAGTTGTGAATCAGCTGGTCTTTGTTTTATTGATCTGACACCCGAAAAAATTCATCAACTCGGCCTTAAACGACATTGCTTATGAATTAGCATTCGAAGTCAATCTACTGCTCTTACCACGCACGGGTTTCTTATCTGATCTATAGAAGAAGGGAAAAGAGAAGCATCAATCATCGGATATCCAGTTATGTTGAAAAGTACCGCAGTTTGAGGTAGTAAAGGTATGGTACGGTGTTCCAGCAATGAAAAAGAATTGATCGAAATGTTTGAAAAAGTACGTCGAACAGGAAAGAAATTCCTAAAAAATAATGGTATTTATCTTGAACGCCTTGTTGATAGTGCTTGTCATATTGAAATTCAAATCTTTGGAGACGGTCAAGGTTATGTCATAGGGCTTAGTGAACGTGACTGTTCTTTACAACGTCGACATCAAAAAATCGTTGAGGAAGCACCAGCGTCGAACCTATCCGATGATAATCGTTCACGTCTTCAAGATGCAGCTATTCGACTTGGTTCTTTGATAAAATATCGTTCAGCTGGTACTGTTGAATTTGTTTACGATAGAGATCCAAATGAAATCTATTTTCTCGAAGTTAACTGTCGTTTACAAGTAAAACATTCCTTTTCATTTCTCCGTTTTTCATCCTTGTCGGTCATTTCAGGTCGAACATCCGGTTACCGAAGCCATCCTTCTGCAGCAGGACTCGAGTGTACGCTAATTGGGCCAACATTTGTTCTGGGAAAATTCGGCGGCTATGCCAGTCGACTAATAAAGTCAGGCGATACTTTACATATCGATTCATCAATCTCACATGAAATCCCAGCAAATGTCTTGAAACCAATCATTCCAACTTATCCAAACATTGACAGTGACGAAGAATGGTAAGTTGCTGTTCTATATGGTCCACATGGCACATCTGACTTCTTCACGTCCGACTTTATTGATGAGTTTTTTTCAACTTCTTGAAATTCGTCTACTAGGACCAACACCCGCGTGGTCTCGCACAAATGGCGGTGATACTGGTTTACATCCTTCCAATATCCATGATTGCCAATATGCTATTGGAAGTATCAAATTCACTGGTGATACACCGATTATTCTGACACAGGATGGGCCAAGTTTAGGTCGTTTTGTTTGTCTGGCTACAATTGTTAAAGCTGAACTGTGGAAGATTGGCCAAATGATCAAATTCAGTTCTCTCCAATTACGTTTGATCAAGCATTGAAATTTGAAAAACAACAAGATGAACTCATTTCAACGTTGACATCTTCATCTGGATCTGTCATTTTCAGCAGCAAAACAATCATCCCAGTGTATTGTAGAAGAATTGGAAGAGACAGAAGACCAAGGTGATCATTATATTCTTATCGAATACGGCTCGATGAATCTCGATTTACACGATCGATTTCGCGTTCATTGTCTTATGTAACAAATCCAATCAACGGAATTTTCGAATTATCACTTGGTGTCCGCTCTCTTCAAGTTAGATTTGACAGCCGAATAATTCATCAAAAAGAATTGATTAAAAATCTACTTCATATCGAACAATCGTTAACATCAAATGATCAAAATTAATGTGTTCAGAGTCGAATTGTTCGTCTACCATTAACGTTCGAAGATTCTGCTACACTCGACGCCGTCCAACGTTACTAACAAACCGTCCGCCATTGCGCACCTTGGTTACCGAATGATGTTGACTTATATGTGCATCTATGGAATGGGATTCACCTGGAGGTTATCAATTAGTTGGACGGACTTTACCTATTTAGAACGCTTTCGTACGAAATCAATCGCTCAAGGATAAAAATCCTTGGCTGCTAAGATTTTTCGATCAAGTTAGATTTTATCCTGTTGATGAACATGAACTTGAAATTCAACGTCAGGCTTTTCAAGACGGACGGTTGCAGATTGGAATTGTAGAAGATAATGAATTGAATTTGAAAAAATATAGGTGATTCTTTCTAATTGAATCTGAGAGTATATCAAATTTCCTCGAAAAACGTGATGAAGCTTTTAATAAGGAAGTTTCACTTTGGAAAAATGATTTCGAAGTTCAAAACGATCACGATTCAGAAGTCAATGATGAAATACCAGAAGACGATAGAGTTACAAAACTCATTCGTTCTGATGTTTGTAGAAATGTTTGGAAATTATTAGTTGAGGAAAATGCTGAAGTGAAAGTTGATTCGCCTTTAATCATTACTCGAAGCCATGAAAATGAAATTAGTAATTTGTTCATCGGTCAATGGAATGGTCCAATCAATTCACTGCCATCTTGGACAGTTCATCACAACAAATGATATTCTCTTCAAGATCAAACCTTTGTAATTTTTTATTTTTCATACGACTCTAACGAGCAAGAATTTTCATTCATCGTGTTCGCATTGATTGGCTAGAATATGAAAACGCGTCGTTTGACACTCTTTGTGTTCATGAAACTGTGGAATGGGAAACTGTCGAAATAGATGATTTCGTATGAGTATATTAATAGCCATGAGTGATAACATAGGTGGCATCATCATGAAAGATATCGTCAACGCTTGGAATCGCAAGTTCAATGTCATGGGAGTGATAATTGTGACACGGCGAATAAATGGCAACCAGAGACAATGAAAGCTTTGACTCAAGTGAAAGAGAATCGCATTCATAGTAAACAAGAAAGTCACGTAGAGACTGAGGTAATACAAAGATGCTGTTGGAGACAGCACTAAAGACTTCGTAACTTGTTTAGAAGACAACCAGATTGTCATGTTTTTCAGGCTAAACACAAGCCATACTGTCAAAGCGATAAGCACAGTGACGAGAAATGAGCCGAAAACACAAATGCCAACTATGAGAACGTAAGCGTCGTGCGCTGAATTGAAGAGCGTGAGCTGCCATCGCCATTCATCCGTAGGACGGTATATATTGGCGAAGATGACTAATAGTAAGATCATCATCAACAACCACCATAAGCCGATGATCACCAAAGCAAATATGAAAAACGTTCGATGTACACGTTGAACGTAGGTAGATACAGATTTGTCTTCGGCCATGTTTTTTGTGAAACGGCGATTCAGTAAGAGCCCTCTCAATGGTAATAGCGCATAAAAATTAAGAAAAGTGGATCGGTGGAAAACGATGCATAATGCTAGAATGCCAAAGATGCCAATGACCAAACCGAAGAGAAAATTTCTCATCATGATATGCGTAATGCGATGCGTTTTGGAGACTTCAATGAGCGTGGAGAGTGCGTTAATATTATTGTTGAGTACGGTAATATTGATATTCTTTTCCATCGCGTCGGCAAGTAGTGAATGGTACTGCGACTCTAATGATGATTGATTCCACTGCTTCAGCAGAGCTTTTACCAACGATTGTTTCTGCTTGAACAAATCAAAATATAGATGGTGCCATTTCGATGCAGGGACAAGAGCAGAAATGAGAGGAGAAATGAAAGTTCCTTCACTCTGACGTGGTACTGGTGCACCTAGAAGACCAGCAATGGTTGTGGCTATGTCGACTGTGTCAAACGTGGAATAAACAGGCAACAAATTCTTTGCAGAAGCCAATTGAGAATCTTTTACATAGACGATGAGAGGAACAGTCATCAACACATGTGCATCACCACCATGTCCACCAGCATTGACATGTCCATGATCACTTGTGATGATAAATACGGTGCGAGTCTGTGTCATTGCGTCTAGTGTAGTGATGGCATTGATACCTTCGCGAACGAACATCACCTTATCGTCAATAGCTGATTGTGTCTGCGATGATTGAGGCCCAAATGAATGAGATTCCCCATCAATATCACCGTAATAAGATAGGAACAAATCATAATCGAATTGAATGATATCCATCGATCCATTCGATCGACGTACCACAGTTTGACTATTAATTGCAGCATGGAATCGTTGATTGTAAGCAATGTCCTTGTTACGATCACTGTGACCGTGCGTATAGAATGCATCGCCAAAATTGTGCGTCAATGTAGGACTAGTACCATCTCCATAAAATGGAGTCAGATGACCATTGAGTAGAATAGACCACCATCCATCACCACTAAGTCCGTTTTTCATTCCGACACTCATCACCGAAGTAAAGATGGAGTCGAACGTATACGGTGTTAAATCATCATTGCCTACACGACCATGCAATGATGGCCTAGCACCAGTGATGAGACTCTGCCAATTCGGAACGGATACAGTTGGGAATTGAGTGGACATTTTCAATAACAGAGAATCTGATGCGAACCATGTCGATGTTAACAATGCCTTCAATGATGGATTCGTCTGAATTGCATCGAAACGAAGGCCATCTAGGATGAAATAGACTACTCGTGTACGTATTTTATCGTTCAAATTAAGACTCTGTGCACCAAAATATGTTTGAGTCGTATTTCTATCATTCAATGCATTGAGGAAGTCAGTATTAAGGTTAGGATCAGATCCTGAAGTGATCGCATGTCGCTCCGACATACTATAAACAAATAACATAAAGAAGAGTAGAAATGTAACATACAATGTGTGACGTTGTTTTTTATAGCGATCGAAGATCATTGATTCGATTGTCAATGGTCGACGACGCCAATCTGTATTGTTCATTAATGCCAGCAACATTATTGTTGATCCATCATATTGCGTACGACTTGCACTATTATTCTTCGACTCACTGTCTTTGGTCATAATTTGAATAATCAAAGCAAGCGTATGACTCAGTTTCGTGACGGTTTGGAGAACGTAAAAAAATTTCGAGTCGACGTATTCGCTTACAGAAGTATGTTTTTTGTTAGCAAATTAAGGTAAGCTACATTCACCTTTGTCAGTATCCATCAATTTACAGAACAGGCAATTTTCGTTACATATCACAAAGATTTTACTTCACATCTCTTCGTTTTCTATTGTTTATATATAACAACTGGTATATTATTAATTCCGTTCAAAACACATCGATAAGTATACCGTTTTGCATACGAAACTCTCGTATTTTCGAACATTGATACAATCGATTCCACGATGAAATATTGAACATGTCAATATATATGAAAAAAGAAAAAAAAAGAAATCATTCTTCTTCCCCTCCTCTGTCCAATGTCCGTCTATTTAATAGGTGTCGCTCGAAAATTCTCAAAGAGGATCATTCGATTGTTTCTAGGACAATGTCCAATGGCTTAACATGGTCTGAGAGAAAAAAAATTTATTTGAACTGAACGATGGTTACGTTGACGAGTGAGGTAGGTTCAGTAAATCCGAAGAAAACATCGTATAAAAGTTGATTTTTAGTTTGAATCCGATTCATTTCTTGGTGAGATGTCCATCAATGATGAAGATGAAAATAAAACTCCTGTAGAGAATTTTCGTCGAACGTTAGATCTTCATGACGCTCAATTTAATCAAATAACAACGAATAATCGAGAAGTTCGAACGAAAATTCGCATTTGAAAATCGACAAAATCAATTTCTGTTCTAGTTGATCAATGTTCAAAGTCAACTAGCACGATTAAGATCTGAATTAGAAAAAAGCGAAATGCTGAGACAAACTTNGACCATTGAGTAGAATAGACCACCATCCATCACCACTAAGTCCGTTTTTCATTCCGACACTCATCACCGAAGTAAAGATGGAGTCGAACGTATACGGTGTTAAATCATCATTGCCTACACGGCCATGCAATGATGGCCGAGCACCAGTGATGAGACTCTGCCAATTCGGAACGGATACAGTTGGGAACTGAGTGGACATCTTCAATAACAGAGAATCCGATGCGAACCATGTCGATGTTAACAATGCCTTCAATGATGGATTCGTCTGAATCGCATCGAAACGAAGGCCATCTAGGATGAAATAGACTACTCGTGTGCGTATTTTATCGTTCAAATTAAGACTCTGTGCACCAAAATATGTTTGAGTCGTATTTCTATCGTTCAATGCATTGAGGAAGTCAATATTAAGGTTAGGATCAGATCCAGAAGTAATTGCGTGCCGCTCTGACATACCATAAACAAATAACATAAAGAAGAGTAGAAATGTAACATACAATGTGTGACGTTGTTTTTTATAGCGATCCAAGATCATTGATTCGATTGCCGATGGTCGACGACGCCAATCTGTATTGTTCATTAACGCTAGCAACATTATTGTTGATCCATCATATTGCATACGACTTGTACTATTATTCTTCGGCTCATTGCCTTTGGTCATAATTTGAATAATCAAAGCAAGCGTATGACTCAGTTTCGTGACGATTTGGAGAACGTAAAAAAATGTCGAGTCGATGTATTCGCTTGCACAAGTATGTTTTTGTCAGCAAATTAAGATAAACTACATTCATCTTTATCAGTATCCATCAATTTACAGAACAGGCAACTTTTGTTACATATCACTAAGATTTTACTTTAAATCTCTTCGTTTTTTATCGTTTATATATGACAATTAGTATGATATTGATTCCGTTCAAAACATATCGATAGGTATACTGTTTTGTACACGAAACTCTCGTATTTTTGAAACATTGATACAATCTATTCCACGATGAAATATAAAATATGTCAATATAGATGAAGAAGAAAAAAAAAGAAATCATTCTTCTTCCTCTCCTCTGTCCAATGTCCGTCTATTCAATAGGTGTCGCTCGAAAATTCTCGAAGAGGATCATTCGATTGTTTCTAGGACAATGTCCAATGGCTTAATATGGTCTGAGAGAAAAAAAATTTATTTGAACTGAACGATGGTTACGTTGACGAGTGAGGTAGGTTCAGTAAATCGGAAGAAAATATCGTATAAAAATTGATTTTTAGTTTGAATCCGATTCATTTCTTGGTGAAATGTCTATCAACGATGAAGATGAAAATAAAACTCCTGTAGAGAATTTTCGTCGAACGTTAGATCTTCATGACGCTCAATTTAATCAAATAACAACGAATAATCGAGAAGTTCGAACGAAAATTCGCATTTGAAAATCGACAAAATCAATTTCTGTTCTAGTTGATCAATGTTCAAAGTCAACTAGCACGATTAAGATCTGAATTAGAAAAAAGCGAAATGCTGAGACAAACTTTAGAATACGAATTAACACTTCTTCGAGCACAACATGGCAAACAAACAGCTTTTACACATCAATTACAAAATCAATTCAATCAAGCGAATGGTATTCAACATTATCGTTTTCTTTTTAATTATTCTCTTTGATTTTTTTTTGTAAAGAGCAAATCAAACAATATCAAACACAATTGAACGATTCCAATCAAATTCAGGAGGAATTGAAGGAGAAAGAACGAAGAATTAAAGAATTAGAAAATGAAACCGAAACTCTGCACGATCGAGAAAGGTTTGACTTCTGTTTGTTAAAGCTTCGCACATTTTTCTTTCTTAGACGAATTGCGGCGTTGAATGAACAGATTCAGAAAATGGAAAGTAAGTTTTTCTTTTAAAAATCCCATCAAATTACCGTCGATTTCTCTAGAAACATTCACCGATTCGGAAACTTTATCCCGAAAAAACTTAGCTCAATCAATTTTAGCCAAAGAACGCGAAAGTGAATTGAAAAAAGAATACGAAGTTGTTCAAATCAAACTCCAATACAGTGAACAAGCTCTCGAACAAGAACGACAGATTTCTAATGAAGCCAAACTCAATGTTCAACTATTAACTGTCAGTTTGTGCTTTTGAATCGAAGTGAACGTTGAACGATTGGATTTGTTTAGACTCGTCTTTCCGACTTGGAGGGAATTTGTGAAACGCTGAAAAACACGTGTAAAAATCATGAGAGAAAAATCGATGAATTTCAAAAACAATCATCGAATGAGAAACTTCTTCGAACGACTTTAGCAAAAGTTCAATCAGAATTGGAAATCAAGTGTGCGGAAGCACAAAAATCAACAGTAGAATATGACAAACAATTGAAATCGTGTCGAGAAGAATTAGCTAATGTAATTTCGTCTTCGTTTTTTGTTTTTCAAAAAAATTCACCGTTGAATGTTTTTAGTATCGAAGGAAGTTTCGAAATAATGAAGATAAGTACGCTCAATTAGTTAACAAAACATTCGAACTTCTGCGTTTAACACGAATCGTCAATGAAACATTTCAAACTGATACAAATTTACCGACATTGAAACAATTAGAAGAACTGAAACTTCACATCGAACAATTAAAAACATCGAAAAACGATCAAACCAATGAAGTTGGTTGTCGTTTGTTTTCCTTTATTCCTCAGCAAATAATGTTCTTCAATTTAGATTAGCCGACTAAAGAAAACAATCGAAAGATTAAACAAATCTTCATTAACACAGAAGCAACTTGAACAGGAAACAGAAGTCACTCGCGAAAAATTGCAAATTGAATTGGACGAATGTCGCGAAAAGAATTTCACTTATGAAGAGACTTTAATACGTTTAAAACGTGACCGCGAACAATTGTTGAAAGACTTAGAAAAGAAAACAGCTACAATCAACTCTATCGAATTGAAATTAAGGAANAAAGCGAAATGCTGAGACAAACTTTAGAATACGAATTAACACTTCTTCGAGCACAACATGGCAAACAAACAGCTTTTACACATCAATTACAAAATCAATTCAATCAAGCGAATGGTATTCAGCATTATCGTTTTCTTTTTAATTATTCTCTTTGTTTTTTGTAAAGAGCAAATCAAACAATATCAAACACAATTGAACGATTCCAATCAAATTCAGGAGGAATTGAAGGAAAAAGAGCGAAGAATCAAAGAATTAGAAAATGAAACCGAAACTCTACACGATCGAGAAAGGTTTGACTTCTGTTTGTTAAAGCTTCGCACATTTTTCTTTCTTAGACGAATCGCGGCATTGAATGAACAGATTCAAAAAATGGAAAGTAAGTTTTCTTTTTAAAAGTCCCATTAAATCACCATCGATTTCTCTAGAAACGTTCACCGATTCGGAAACTTTATCCCGAAAAAACTTAGCTCAATCAATTTTAGCTAAAGAACGCGAAAGTGAATTGAAGAAAGAATACGAAGTTGTTCAAATCAAACTCCAATACAGTGAACAAGCTCTCGAACAAGAACGACAGATTTCCAATGAAGCCAAACTCAATGTTCAACTGTTAACTGTCAGTTTGTTCTTTTGAATCGAACTGAACGTTGAACGATTGGATTTGTTTAGACTCGTCTTTCCGACTTGGAGGGAATTTGTGAAACACTGAAAAACACGTGTAAAAATCACGAGAGAAAAATCGATGAATTTCAAAAACAATCATCGAATGAGAAACTTCTTCGAACGACTTTAGCGAAAGTTCAATCAGAATTGGAAATCAAGTGTGCAGAAGCACAAAAATCAACAGTCGAATATGACAAACAATTGAAATCGTGTCGAGAAGAATTAGCTAATGTAATTTCTTCTTCGTTTTTTTTTTTTTGACAAAATTCACCGTTGAATATTTTAGTATCGACGGAAGTTTCGAAATAATGAAGATAAATACGCTCAATTAGTTAATAAAACATTCGAACTTCTTCGTTTAACACGAATCGTCAATGAAACATTTCAAACTGATACAAATTTACCGACATTGAAACAATTAGAAGAACTGAAACTTCACATCGAACAATTAAAAACATCGAAAAATGATCAAACCAATGAAGTTGGTTGTCGTTTGTTTTCCTTTATTCCTCAGCAAACGATGTTCTTCAATTTAGATTAACCGACTAAAGAAAACAATCGAAAGATTAAACAAATCCTCATTAACACAGAAGCAACTTGAACAGGAAACAGAAGTCACTCGCGAAAAATTGCAAATTGAATTGGACGAATGTCGCGAAAAGAATTTCACTTATGAAGAGACTTTAATACGTTTAAAACGTGACCGCGAACAATTGTTGAAAGACTTAGAAAAGAAAACTGCTACAATCAATTCTATCGAATTGAAATTAAGGAATTTCGTAGGCAAGAAATCGTCGAATATTGAAAACAATTTCAATGAATTAGAAAAAGAATTCGAAAAAATCCTTCTCAAATCGACTTCATTAGAAGAAAAACTAATCGAAAAAGATCAGGGAATTTTGCAATTAACTCAAAAACTTCAAGAACAAATCCTTCTGATGAAAAACGATTTCGATGAAAAACATCAAATGTTTTTGACACAAAAAGAACAACTATTACTCCGACATCAAAATGATATTCAGACATTGAATAATCAACTACAAGTTTGTATCTTCTTCGGCTGTCGATTTACTCGATAATCTTTCGGTTTAGAAAATGGAAATTCATGCAAAGGAAAGCGAACAACGTTTCAGCAGCGAAAAGAAATCGAAAAACGATTTGAGCGAACAAATGGAGAAATATGATTTGATTCTAAAACATCTCATCTCGCTTTGGCTTCCACTTCAACGCAGATATTTACAACTGATCGATTCGAATCGTTTTCTTAAACAAGAATATGTTCGGTACAACCAAATCAAACAAATTCTGAATCCGAATCGTTTATTTCCAAATCGTTTTCGACTTTATGCGATTTCTATCATTGCTGCGAAAAGATTTTCTTCGTTGAAGAAAAATTCTCTTTCTGTCAAACTTCTTTCTGCATCGTCGAATGTCTTTTACGATGAAAATATTCTTTCAAATTATAACAAAAAGAATTTCATTTCAAATCTCAATTTCGATCAGTTATTTCCATCGCTGATTCATCAATTGAATCGATTTTATTCGCCAATACAAAAAGGGTTAGTCACACTTCACTTCGATTAATCGAAATCTCTTTTGTTTTTCAGAACATTGCTTAAATCAATTGCCAATGGGCTTCCGAAATCTTCGTTTACAAAGGTTTGTCTTACTTTCTAAACAAATTTTTCCTCGAAATCTTTCTTCCAGACAAATGATCTGATTCATTCGTTGATTGTTCAAGTTGACCAATCAGGTAAGTCTCTATACTGCGATCTCCTACTTTCAACAAAGAATTCTTTGTTCATAGAATTGAAATTTCATGAAAAAGAAAATGAATGTTCGCAACTGGAGAAAACTTTGGAGAAATATGCGAATGAAATCGATTCTCGCATTGATTACAATCAATTTGAACGTATATGCGATGAATTACAACGAGCATTGGATCGTGAAAAACAAGCGCAAGATTTACTGAACGAACAAAATAACCAATTGAAATCTTTAACGGATATTATTCACCAGACGCAAAACGAAAAAGATTTCATTCAAGAGAAATGCAATCAGATGAAACAGAACGAAAATTATTCGAAAGAGAAGATTCAGCAGTTGACAAAATCTCATCAACAAATGGATGAAAACGTGAAACGAGCTGAGAAGGCGATACGACTGGTTGTTAAGTAAATGAAATTTCTTTTTCTTCAATTGAGTTCATCGTTGTTTGTTTTATTTAAGTGATAAAGAGATGATTTCTGCGTTCTGTACGCGAATTAATTCTTTATTAAATGTGGGTGAAAGACGTGGACTAGAAAATTTACAGCAAACTTTGATTCAATTGGACGAACTCGTTCAACTTCCACCGAATTTCGATCAGAAAAAGTCTCCGCCTGAGATGATCTTGTGTCAAGTACGTTGATCAAGCGCGGATCTATTCCAAAGTTATCCGTTTTTGCTTCTAGACTATGGCAAATGGATTTGTTCATTTGTTGAGTCGTCTCAAAGACGTTTTGAATGCAAATACAAAAGATATTGAATCGTTGAAAGAACATTGTCAAATGTTAACCGATCAATTTCGACAAACATCAACAGAAGAGATCTCACAAACGAATGATTCGTCACAAACGATTATCGTTCAAGCACATCCTGTGCGAATTCAAGTGAACCATCATCCTCAATCAGCATTTAAACCCATTAAACCCGAACAAGATGACTAGAGGAAAAAGCGCTTTTTCTTCATTCTCAGTGTTGTTTTTATATCAATTTGATAAAATAGTGAATAGATATAATTCATAAAATTGAACATAAGCGATGCTCATCACAACCGTCCATTGTGGTGTTTTGAGTTAATGAAGTATGGATGTAATAGGGTAAAACTTTCTCTATTTATCTTTTCTGCATCTAACAGACTTGGAAGTGTTCTGTGATGATCGTTTTGTCTTGGAGATAATCATATAATATTTGAACGATTAACGTGAGTATCCGATTTCATGAATTGCGGTCGCTATCGCACGATTCAGTGTCAGTTGATGAGAGAGAGGGAAATCATATTGACGAAACTTAGCATCCTTTATATACAAAATCGAATTTTGTACAAACCTGCATAACGTATATACATGTACTTTAAACATGATCATCAACACGAACCGATAAATGCTCGTTTACATATTATACTATAGACAAACATTAATGGAAATGAAATGTAAGACCCCTATCAAAACAGATACACAAGTTATACTATACTAAGCGGCAATTACGTCTCTTGACTCATTTTCTTAAGTAACATATGAGTAACGAGAACAGGATTGGAAAAAAACTAACTATCCTGCATATTAAACATCCATAAAGAGCTACGAATAAATCCTTTATAATCATTTGTGAGAATTTCCGCAGATAGCTACTTTCAGCTTTGTTCTTATCGTGAGCATATTTCAATAAACTAAAATTTAGAGTATGTGTTACGATAGAATGGAAGCTTTTCGGTAGAATTATTAATGCACTACACTGTATTTGAGAATAATATGCAATAAATAGCAACTAAGACGAAGTCTATCTCTTTGGTAGAGGTTTTCGGATCCAGCCTCATACTATATAGCCTACAGTTGAGCACATTCGAACAGAGATAAGATCGTTTTTCTAAAACAGGCAGCAAAACTAGAGAGACGAGGATGAAGAACTGGTTTTAATTATCAACAACATTTGTATGCAATCTTTGGAAATATTGACTTTTCCGAAGTTTTACAGTTCAAGAGGACTACAATTCTTAGAAAGTTTAAGGACGTTTATCAACACAAAGATGGCTTTGATAAGATCCTTTCTGTTCTTCAACCTGCCATGCTAGTGCTAATCCTATAGTTCCCGCCACATTTTCACCATTGTTCGAGATCTAAGCAGCCACAATAGAAAGTTTTGTGATAGCAGCTTTTGCTCAAGCTCAACACATTGCGAGCAATCGTACCAATGCGTGAAATCTCTCCTTTTTCTGTACATCAATACCTAGTGCAAACTCGATCGAGATATTAATGAGATTAATCTGTATAAAAGAGAAACAAAAGTATGTATGTTTGATATACACAATTTTATGACATACCATAAAAAGAATATTACTCAGTGCTTGGGAAAAAAACCAGTTGAAGGAAAAGATAAAAGTAACGAATAAATAAGACTATACATCGTACGTGTATTCTATATGCATCTTATGAAGTGATTACTACTTGATAGTTGTCCATCTAATGCAATACACTATTCTTCAACTCATTTATCTGTTTTGTTTGTCTCTTCTTTTTTAGTATAACAGAGCGTTGCGTTAACCAACAAACTATCAATTTTAGGACATTTCGTTTCACAGTAAGTGTAAGAAGAATATTAATAATCGCTAGGTTCTAAAAAAAATAAGAAAGTTCCTCTTCTTAACCCTCATTTATACAGTCACATCCTCACGTCGCAAGATGTCAGACAAGTATAAACGAGAGCAGCCTCTTGCTTCTATTGTTTGGATTCCTCCAATATACGACGTATTGGACTTTTCCTTTTCTATCATGTGTCACCATACGAACATATCTACTCGTATGGACTTTTCATTATCATGATCAAACATATAGATGTGTACATCTTCACATATAGGAGTATGTGGTCGTCGTCTGTCCTTTTCCATCGTGTTGTTGTTGGTGTTCTCACAATAAACATCGAACACACAAAGTCTACATATTTGTTTTAGAATTTGCTATATAATGGCTGACTTCGATGTGTTTGGTACCCGTAATTTTAATGTCAATCAAATGAATCAAGAAATTAACAAGGGAATAGCACCGAAAACAATCGACCGCGTCGATCAAGCTCATCAAAGTCGGCCAGGTGACAGCTCTGCACATGTTCATTTTGAGGGTGGTAAGCACGCACTAAGAGATGATGGAACATGGAAGCATGGAGGAAGAAAACTGTCCAGAGCGGAGAAAGAGTGGCTTCAAAAGTGGAATTGGTCATTACCAAATGATCAGTAGTCGATAACACGAAAACACTCTTCCACTTTTATCATTAAAGAATGGGTGTAAACAGGCGATCGTTCGTCTAATCATCCACTCTTTAATCATTAGAGTTCCAGACACGTTGAACGTCTGACATTATTCAGGATTTCTAAATAAAATCAGTCTCGCGAGAACTTGTTTTAATTATGATAGATTTTATTATTAATTTTAAAGTCGGTGAATTCTTGTATCCTCCGTTAACATTATCCAAGATGTACTGATTAGAAAACAATGGTTGTACTCAATACGATTGTTAACACCCTCAAGAATTACATAAGACGGGTTAGACGAGAGCACGCGATACCTATTACTTAAACTGATATTTGTCAAAGCCTGAAGATGCGGGAATTTCCAATAAATGTTTCTTTTTCTAAATGTTGTTCGACATGAAAAAAGGCAAAAATCATGTTTTCTCGTGTCACTTGACGATTAAACTTCATTTTAAGAAACACCTTCATTCTGATTATAAATGTCGGCCAATGTCATTGGTTCAGTGACATTTGTTGTTCCGAATCCTAATGTTTCCGAGAGAATTTTTGAATTTTCTAAGCTTAATTTGTTGAATTCATAATTGGCAATTAAACGACCCTTGCGCAGTAAAGCTGGATCGATTGTCGTTAAATCACAATTAAATGTAGCGATGATTTGTTGATGCATGGCATCACCTAATAAACCATCAGACCTAAACAACGAAATGAGTGTTAGTTATGTTTAATCTCAACAAGATTTCTTTACAAATTCAGAAGATTAGCAACAGCTTGTGACGGAAAAAACGATTCATTTCTATCTTTGATAATATTCTCTGCGTCTTCAATGATAAGAATCGAATCGGGATACTGCATGAGAAATGGAAGAAAATCCGGTGAAGAAATTTCTTTTGCCATATCCGGTGGAACATAGATCAACGATTTACCTTCAATTTCATGGATTAAATATCGAATATAATGAGTTTTTCCTAATACGAAACATGGAACCACAATTTTTTTCTCTTTCCACTTTACCTGAACCAGGAATACCATGTAAAAGTACGATACCTTTATCTTCTTTCTTGTTTAAATTTTTAATAATTTTCTCATGAACTGACACGAAATCTTTTCCATAATGAAGCGCAAGATCGGTAATAACTGGCTTCTTTATCGTAATACTAGTGAGGTAATATCCACATTGATTCCGACATACCATTTGTAGAGTAAATGTTCGGCTTGGTTCTGGAGTTAAAACTGCCATTTTATAAAAAGATTTGCTCATTTCTTGCACTAATGTCATCTGATGTGGAAGAAAATAAATATTAATGGATTGTGTCACTGCAAATCCACCGTTCAAATCATCTGCCTTCAATCTGTTTGGATTTAAGACGTCGGAATTGATATAAAAATCTGAAAACTCGACCATCACGCCGTTTTTTAAATCACAAAAACACGTATTGACTTCCATTTGATTTGTTAGACAATTGTAATTTCCGGTGATCAGATCGGTATTTGAATCATGTTGGAATTCATCATGGAAATAACCTCGTATTGTTGTTACATGGAATAATCTTCTATCAATATTGCTGGCACAATGTAAAACACATGGAAGTGAATGATATTTTGCGAGAAACAGCTGAATTGTTGATGCAGGATAACGATCGCCTGGAAAACTTAATCGAACACAAGACTCGATTGATAGGTTCGAGAAAGCACCAATATATTCAGGATTCGGTTTAACTTCGCTGGCTGTGATTTCTGTTTTGTCAGACATCGTTGCTGGAAATTTTATATTGAGGTATAAGAAAAAAAACGAGGATCATTTATAGTACAATATGTAATTTAATCACTAAGATTACGAAAGTATTGTGAAATAACAAAAACAGTACAGATAAATTTGTTCATTGGTGGTTTCAATAAGACAGCGACATGTGAAAATTATTTATTACGAAGAAAATTTTTATACTATTCTTTTTTCTCTTGTTATAGATCGAATATGTTTCTGTCAAAAGTGCATTTCGTCATGAAATTGATTAGAAGAGAAAATAGTTAATAACACCTTCATGTGCTTTTCTCTCAATTCTATTGGTTGAATGACTGTGCGAATAGAAAATGTCAATTAAAGTCAATTATAGTTATCATTCCTTAGGATGATGATTAAGTTCCAATGGTAGGCATATCTTGAACAGTTATTCTTCTACATCGTCTTGTCATACGTGCTATAATCTTCACTAATAATGGTACAATCAGACGTAAAACAGTTAATAAACCACCAACTAAACCAAATAGTATAGTAATAATCGAAACCACACTGTTCGTCGCTTCATACATATATGTGCATTGTTTCGGTTGACAATTATCGTAATATTTGTCATATTTAATAGATTGATTCCACTGTTCGATCATTAGCTGGTCAAGAATATCTTGTATTGTTACATCAACAGAGTATTTACTTGGTGATGATGAATCGAGAGCTGTGACATTGAATGGTGAAGTGTATGTAATATATTTCTGAATTTCACTGATGCACGTTTTGTCATAGAAGCACGTAAGACTCGACTGAAGAAGTGCTTCGATGACGTAGCATCCATAAAAGAAGTGTGATATGGAAAATGCTGCGGCCATCATGGGATGACTTTGGACAGGATAGGGTATGACACATTTGACTGTTTCGTGACATGTGCAAGCATAGTGGCTCACTGGATATATATTTAAGTCTAGACCCCCAATAAACTGATAATTTGACAGAAATGCTGACATTATCACATTATTCGCTGTTGTCCTTTGAATAATCTCAAAAGAAAGAAGAAAACTGCTCGTCGTTAATGGTCGTAATTGGCCAAGTAGCGATTCGAAGGTTGATAAAAATATCTCCGGTGATGTGACAATTGCACTAAGGTATTCATGCGAATAGAATTCATTCAGCCGATTCGAGATGCTTCGATTGATCATTTGACATAGTGTATCCAACGCTTGAAATGTTGACGAACCTAGATAGAGGAAGTCTTCTTTGTAGATATTCTGATATAGGTAAGTTCTGGCAAGATATGTCAGCCATTCCTCAGTTACAAAATCACTTGAGCACACTTGATGTAAGGTGTAAGTCACCTGAAGAAATTCCTTGTAGTTGGTTGATACTTTTGTGCATGGACATGTGAGAGTTTGAGAATGTTCTTCATAAAGTTGTCGATACTCGTTAAGTGAAGGGTTTTCTCTGGTGACGGTTATTGTGACATTGATTAATGAATAGTAGAAGAGAATAGTTATCAATGATAGAATGAATAGAGGGACGAATAGTCTAGTTGACAGTCGTTCGTCTCGAAGATCGTATTCATCGGTTGAAGGCGGAACTGATGGAAACATATTGAAGTTGTAGATGAAGTGTAGTATTTTGGTCAAATAGATTGTGGATCGTCGTTGATTGTTGATTCCTAAAATACAAATGAAAGTCTATTAATAATTCAAGCCTTAAGGCTAGTATCGTCGAAAACATGAGGAATATTTACGACAAAGGGTGTGCACTTTGATAACAGAAAGTTCGAAAGCTTAAATCTCTTTCACCCTCACCCTCATCCTGGTGTCGTTGTCGTCGTAATAGCAGATTTTCTGCGATGAACTTTACGAAAATCGGCACAACGAGTCGTAGGACTGTACTTAAACCACCCACCAGTCCAATCAAGGCGGTGATGATAAATATCACATCATTCTTCGTCTTGTATGTATATGTGCATTGTTTTGGTTGGCATTCATTGTAATACTTTTTATATATAGAGGACACAGCCCACTGTTCGATCATTAGTTCACTAAGAAGCTGTTCAAGGGTTGAGTTGACCGAGAATCGACTAGGTAATGATGAATTGAGCGACATGTCGTTTGTTGGCAGTTCGCCGTGTAAATATGGAAGAATTTGTGTGACGCATGATTGATTATAGAAGCATTCAAGAGTCGATTGCAAAGCGGCATCAACAACATAACATCCCGTTAATAAACCAGGTATCTCCAGTAATGTCGTATGATTCGTGTATGCAAAGATAGATACCGGTTTCTTGAAGTTACGTTCAATAGGATCAGTACAGGTTTCATTGGAACCTTTAAGCACGTAATCGAATGTATAATAACGATGATAAAAATAATAATTAGTTTTTCTTGCTGATAAGAGATAGTTAGCTTGAGTCGTATTCTGTATCAGATCAAGTGCAAGGAAAAGGTTTGTTTTTCCGATACTCATGAACTGATCCAATGATGATTTCGTTTGTAGCGTAAATAACTCGAGTGACGTGACAGTTGTGGTTATATACTGATTGGAATAGAATTGACTTAAACTGTCCGAGATTGTTTGCTTTGCCATTTTACAAAATATATGGAAGGATTGAAACAATGCTTGACCTATCCATCGGAAATCATCAGAATGAACTTGATTGTCATCAGATCGGTATGAAAGATATTCAAACCATTCTTCAGTTACTAATACACTTGAACACATTTGATGTAAGGTATAAGTCACCTGAAGAAATTCTTTGTAGTTGGTTGATACTTTTGTGCATGGACATGTGAGTGTATGATGATGCATTTCATAGAGTTGTCGATATTCATTAAGTGAAGGGTGTTCTCTCGTGACGGTTATTGTGACATTGATCAATGAATAGTAGAAGAGAAGAGTTATCAATGACAGAATGAATAGAAAGATGAATATTCTTGTTGACATTCGCTCGTTTCGAAGATCGTATTCATCGGTTGAAGGCGGAACTGATGCAAATAAGTTCAGTTTCCAGAGTTTGTTGTTGATCTGCGAAAACGAGTTGGTCTGCACTGTATTCACGTCATTGTCTGTAATAGAGAAGAAACACAGAGAGACAGACAATGAGACAAGTCGGTATGAAGAGAACCAAATCTATTTCAAACAAAAAATATATCTTCCACAGTCATTAGATGCCAACAATCGGAAGAATCTCGGATATTTTTACTCGCTGGTCAACGATCATTTAGATCTTTCTCGATCATAGTACGTTAGGCGAGCAATGAGAAATAAAAGTCGATTAGAATGTTTTGACAACAAGGTTCGAGGTTGTATCCTTATGTGTACACTTCAGCACGCTGTTTCACAAAAGAAAATTTCACTAGTGAGGTATGAATTGATACTATCGGTCGGATTATCAGTGTAGTATTAAAACAGCGGTTTAATTTTCCTTAAGTCTTCGTTTATACACACACTAGTTCTTTGAGGGACACACAGTAAGAACTAAAACAATTGCCTGTTGCATTGATTCTGCCTTTAAGTCACTGAATTCATTTGAATTTTTTGTAGAAAAAGGTTTTCAATCATCTATCATTGTTTGCGTCACAATTACTATAAACGCCTGAGAATGATTGTATTACCGTGATCTGTTGTTTGTATTCTTCTTCTTCTTCTTCTAAGAAACGTAACCGACGCAGGTACAATCAATCGCAGAACCGTACTCAAACCACCCACCAGTCCAACTAAAGCAGTCATGATAAATATCACATCATTCTTCGTCTTGTATGTATATGTACATTGTTTTGGTTGGCATTCATTGTAATACTTTTTATATATAGAGGACACAGCCCACTGTTCGATCATTAGTTCACTAAGAAGCTGTTCAAGGGTTGAGTTGACCGAGAATCGACTAGGTAATGATGAATTGAGCGACATGTCGTTTGTTGGTAGTTCGCCGTGTAAATATGGGAGAATTTGTGTGACGCATGATTGATTATAGAAGCATTCAAGAGTTGATTGCAGAGTTGCTTCAGTAGTGTAACATCCGGCTAATAGGCCTGGTGCATAAGACAACACTGACCGATCTTCTACTCGATGAAATTGTACTTTACTAGTACATCTCATAGTATGATCACATTTGCAACTGTTATACCATTGAGGATACACTTCGATGTCACCTGGATATGTTCGCAGTTTCATATGATAATTAGTTTTCCTTGCCGAGAGAAGGCCATTGGCCTGTGTTATATCTCGCGTCATGTTAAACAACAGAAAAAAATTTCTCTTTGCCGACGCTTTAAACTGATTAATTAGTGATTGCATTTCTTCAGTAAATAAATGTAACGGAATTACAGTTGCGCTCCTATATTGATCTGAGTAGAACTGGCTCAAACTGTCTGAAAGTGTTTGATTTGCCATTTGACAGAATGCTTCTATTGTTTGAAATTGGCTATGGGCAATAGATCGAAAGTCCTCTTTTGTGAGCATGCCCCAATGGTGGTACGATGCAAGAGAGCGGCGCCACTCTTCTGATACAAATATACTACTACATATCTGGTGTAATGTGTAATCAATATCGAAGAAAGTAATGTGATCAATCGATGGTTTAGCGCATGGACATATCAGACTGTCAGAGTATCGAGATTGCAAAGTAAAATAGTCGTTGAGATCAGGATGATCTATTACCTTCTTGTTTGTAATATAAATGCGCCAATTATACAGAAAAAGAATGGTTAAGAATAATAACAACAAGACGATGAATACTCTTGTTGAGATCCGCTGACTTTGTAGTTCATGATCATTGGCTGCTGGTGGCATAGATTTGAAGAGATTGTAAACTCGAACAGAATCCGCTAATCTGTTGAACCATTCGTGTCTTCGTCGTACTAGCAGTGACACTAAGAAAAACAATGAGAATCTATATGTTTCTTCCTGCCCGACATGGTCCTGGAAATCGTAAACTACAAATGCGTCAAGAAATGCGCAAGTCTGTTTTCGTTCTTGGCTAGAATCTGATTGTATTCTCGTTCTAGCCGGTTGGGAATAGAATTGAGAGGCGCTATACACACTAGAATTCTGTTCCTTTCTCAGCCAATAACAATGGCGCCGCGCTACATTCATTCCATTCTTTTAAAATTCTACTTACTGTGAAGAAAATCAGCGAGAGCAACGAAAGCGGACAAAACGCACTTGATAAGCTTCTAAAATAATGCACTGAAAGAAATGTAATAAAATTTGATTTCATGATATTTTTCTCCGCGTCACATCCTCTAAATTAAAGCCTTATGTTCTCGAATCAATTCTTTGACGCAATGGCATAAAACATCAGCAATAAAATACATTTCTTTTCTATTAGCATATGAGATATCATTTCCTTTCAAAGGATCCAAAAAGAAAATATTTTAGCGACAGATGTAGTGTAAAAAGTATGAAGAAATAAATTAGTTCAAGATACCTAGAAATAAGTAGGGATGTGACGTAAATCACCATGAATCAACGAATGAGAGAAGATTTGTTCATAAAGTGATCCGAATCCCGTTTTACAAGCGTTGGCGTTTAAAGTCACGTTGGATCTTGATCTACTCTGGAAGATTCTCATTGAGAATATATATTTGTTATTTCTGGACACTACAGTTCTTTGTGCATCGTGAATACTTGAATTTGTTTTTGAAATACTTTGTCCAAAATAATTTTCTTATCGTACTTTTATATATGTCACTATTTTTAATAATAGATGTGCAACAGCAGCCTGCTCCAGTTTCATATTCTTTTGTTTTACAATGATGATAATGAATATCAATCACAACAGTACTTTGTGAAATCGTTAACGTTCACGATTCGCAGTTCACTCGATTTCGGAAATTGTAAAGATTGTGACTTTCAGCTTGAAGGAACTCTTAAGTTTCTTGACTGGATCGAGACTTATTGATCGAATTGGACAAGCATTTTGGGATTATTTTGGTACAAATGAAACGTATAGATGGCCTTTACTTATGAAATTCAGCAACTCTTCCGACATACTCTTTATCAACATAAAATCGATAAATCCACCTTTTTGATTTCTATTTTTAATCGATAATTCAGTTGATGTTGTATTTTCCGACTTGGTTCTGAGTGCTCTTTCAACATCGCAGAATAGACCTAAGAACATGGACGGCTTTGGAACGGAAACACGTTCACATGTTTCAATAAAGAACACTCATGTGATAGATGGCGATGATTGTGTGTCGTTTAAGAACGGCTCGAATTTTATAACAGGTAATAACATAACCTGTATGGGTTCACATGACTTATCTGTTGGCAGTCTCAGGTTACAGACTGGATTCCCATACATAGCCAGAAATATCTACGTATCTAATGCGAAAATGATCAATTGTACACCAGCAATTCATATTCAATTCTTTCCAGATGACCCGTCTCGTAGAATAGTGCTTGTAAGCAATGTAACTGACAAAGACGTTACAGTCGATAATTGCTACGAATCAAACCATACGGCATGTATGGATTACTCGTTGACTGCCGAACTTACCAAGACAGAGTTTATCAACATCACTGGAAAAACCTCGCTGAAATACAATCCGAAAGTTGCAAAAATCTATTGTCCCCCATCTGGTACTTGCGATATAACCTTCACATAATGGGATGTTCATGCTCCAAGTGGTAATCCATTGGGTATTGCGTGTAATGGTACTACGTCTTCGACTTCGAAAGAAAAATTTCTCTACTTCTTCTAATATTATGATACTTTTGTTTTGAATTCGCTTATTTTCAAGATCTTCTCATATCCATTGCTACCTCTTCTTTTTTGTTTTAGGATAAAGATTCTTTTTACGTTACTAAAAAAGGCTGAATAGAATAATAAATCCGACAATACCTATAACGGAGCCAATAGCATCCGAGTACGGGGTTGGTCGACCTGGAAATGATCTTATACATGGTTCCAAATTCGAGCTTATTTGATTCTCAGTTTCGTCTACTTTGATAAAACATTTGTCAAGACGATTAATATAAACAGTTCAAAAATTGTGTGATTGACATTTCATGGGATCATCTATACGTGAAGACAAAAGGATATTCTTGCCTATGCTGCATAAGGATGTACCGAAACCGAGATCTTTGTCTGTCTCATCCTGCATAGCAAATAATCGCTTTGGCTTTTATTGTACCATGAACTCTGTAGTCAATCATTTAGCAATTCTTTTTTTTGAAAGAAATTCTAATGGATATTATTTTTCATTGATCTATTGCCATCATGCGTTACGGCATAGGTGTGGAAATATTCTACAGCACTTACGTTATGCAACCATTTGAGATGCATTTATCTTATGACCATAGTCCAGTGGCCGATGATGCTTGCCCTCAAGATTTCTTTTAAGTCGATACACGTTAAATATCAATTCAAACTATTAAAACTCGATATCCAATGGTCATCTTTCGACATTCAGCTGTTATCTATGCCGGAATATTGAAGTATTAACTCACACCAGCGATGGTTTACGATGCTTTATATGCGATAATGATTGCAACAATCCGAATAATAGGCGAAAAATCAAATCTCCCCCCGATGTAAGTCTGGCGGTGTGATGAAGAATTTTTCAGAAGTAAATTGTTGGCAGTAATGATGTACGGCGTTGCTAAACAGATCTATGCAATACATCTACAAAATCAGTCTCATCTAATATTATTATGTTCTTGATCAGCACTGACGTTCATTAATTCTTTTAAGCTAATCAGAATGATGAAAGCAAGTTTCATATTGATTTTGTTACTTTTTTTGTATTTTATCTTTATCAATGAAAGGTTATATGCACGTTTTCATCTGAATTATGCTTGTTCGTGCTACAAAGAAGTCGAAACAACAGACTTTTTGCAAATATCCATCTATTGTAGCTGTTCATGACATTTGTGAATGAGGAAACTTATTCGCCCTCACGTACTCGCAGTGAAATCAAAAATTTTATGCTGTTCATCTGCTATATGATATAAAGATGCATGAGAACAATATAAAACGAGATGATGGACGTATTTAGAGTAAAATATCAAGTGCTCTTCAACAATTTTTACTTTCTTTAATCGAAGAGTTTTACACTGATAAAAGATCATATTTTCAGAGATTCACTTGTTGGAACACTTGCTCGAACTATTGTTCTTTGCACGGTCGTAGAGCTATTGTTACTACGTGAAGAAGTTCGATACTATATTTAATATCTCGATATTTTTTCTTGCATAAATAAAAAAATATTGTAACAGGGCGTTTTATGAACTATCCAACGAAAGAATCGTTATTAGACGATAGCATTTGACATCTGACAATTCGTCGTCTTCCATTTTTCCATTTTAATCAATGGAGTGTACGCCTACTTCAATGTATGAAATATCGGGAAGATTTATGTTTATTTCTTCATATTTATGATGGATCGACATTCATCCATGGCACTTATCTTGATAATGAGATACTTGTTTATCTACCACAACTTCATTGTTTTATATATAGTATCTGTTATAAACTCACAACCACACTCTCTTTTGGAAGAAAGGAAGAAGCTAAAGCTCGATAGATCAGAAAAACTAATATCGCATTCAAGTTCTTCGACCTCAATTACCCTACGGGCAACCCTTATTAGTCAGCTATTGTACACTATAGATTATTATTTCATCATTGTGTAGAATACATGAACGAACGAACAAACTTTAGCTTGAATTCTGCGTGGACCCTCCTTCCAGTAGAGAGAATATGGCGCATATTCTATCGTATATTTCGCGCGTCTTTGAGTTCATCTACTATGGCATTCTTTTTGGCCTCAACCCTCTCCGACGAACATTCTATCTTCAAGGCCCCTTGCGAACAACCAGAAACAAACATACAAACTACTTTTTTTTTATATGACCCTCTTTCACTCGATGGAACATGAGCAATCACTCCTCTGCGCATAAATGAGTATGCCTTTTTCACGACAAAAAAAAGAAATAGTCTTTTTCGCTGAAGTAATCGACCGTGAATATTTTTCGACAACATATTCCGATCGCTGCTGTTTCGTTCTATATACGAATTTTCTTTCCTCTTTCGTTTTCTCTCTCGAACAGAAAGTATATAAGACCAAATTTACCAACACAAAATCACAAATATATTTTCCTTCTCAATCGACAATTCTCATTCGGTATTCAGTAAATCGTCTCAACATGCAAAATCTCAAAAGCTTAATAGCATGTTTCCTTATACTGATCGTTTTCACAATATGGTGTGAAGCACGTCCATCTGAAGAAAGTTTCGAAGATATGAGCTTCGAAAACAATCGCCGAGCTAACTTCGATCACGTTCTTCGAGACGTTGTCAATACGCGTACCTATAAAGTGGCAAATTTAAAATTGGTACCATTTTTCAAAGAAACGTGGCAAAATTTCTGAAAATAGAAATTTTGAAAACTGAAAACTTCAAAATTTTTAAAATTTTGCATTTTCAAATTCGAAAATCCCGTACGGTTTCTGTAGACTAAATATGAGCAAAATAGTATGCTTAGATTTAAGAGTCAAGACTTAAAAATATATTGTTTGATTCAAATCAGATAATCAGAAATCTACTCTTTGAACTAAATATTTCAAAATGTTCTATGATATACAGACTACTCTGTATCATTCTGAGAGAACTCGAAATCAGAAATCTACTTTTCAATGTAAAATTTGGAAGATTTTTCTATATAATCCGAGGAAATTTTATAATTTATACAATAAACTGAATGAATAGCAGAAAAGTAGAGGTCAGAAAAGAGGAGGATTAGTGTGCAAGTCAAATGGTAAGTAAACGAAAACAAAATAGTGAAGTCATTCATAAATTGTGTTAATTTTTCTTTTTTCTTATCGCAGTGTTTAGAGCGAAGATCGCCCAATTTTTCGGGCATTTGAAAATATAGTTACATTGATAGATTTCTTTGGTTCTATTTATCGCACATGTCATGGACAATACCACAAGTATGTTTAATAAAAATGAAGATGAGAAGGAAATAATATTTTGTTGCTGTTGCAGCATTTCATTTCTTTTAGTTTTTTGTGATCACAATGGCAAACTGGAGGAATAACGTTATCGCGTTACATAGGGGTATCCAAAAGTAGTGGCAGTGACACTTTTTTACTTTATATACGACATCAAGGAATATCTTTTCTAGGTAGTCTGATAGAGAAAAAAATGCTCTATCTTTCTATACTACTTCATTGTGGTTGAACTAATCTCCTAATATTAAATTATCCACAAAACATATTTCGGCTGGTTACGCACCAGTTCTAAGTTTTGCGTTGCAGTTTCTGATTCTTTATTAGTTGTATGAATAAATAACGCTCGTCGAGACGGACTCGCATTACTCTCGACTGAAAAGCTTCATATGTAATAATCAATTTGCTATTGTTTTCTCATTTCATACAAGAGATAATGTTCTCCAATATGAAGTTTATTTATTTACTTTTCAATGAAATAAAGACAAATTGATGATATAATAAACAACTACATGAAAAAAACCAAATAATTTTTGTATTAGTTCTAACTAAATTTCTAAAGAAGTCAAAATATGAATAAAGTATATGCGAGTACGAATAAGAAGCGTGGAACAAAACATAATAGTTACGGTAAAATGGAAAACAAAATTTGGATTTCGATTACAAAACAACGAACTAATAGAGAAAATGTTTAATTATACAAGACATTTGCACAGTTACAAGTGATACAACTGAATCCGATGTGCAAAATGGATGACAAGCAATGGCGATTCGTCTTTTCTATCGAATTTGTCAAAACCATTCTGAAAAACGCATTTGTGTTTCCATATAGAGTTTGTTTAATCTTTGGATCTCGGCAACTTGAGATTTACTGGGTTTGATCTGGAAGACTTTGTAATCAAAGTGTCGCAAAATAATTAAGCCATTTAAACGTTTCACTCTTGATAATGGTACATAGACTGCAGCGATGTCATCTGTATCCTTTGGTAGTTTCAAATCAATAACGACTTTGTTTAAAGTTTGTCCCTGACTTTTGTGAGTTGTAATAGAATAGGTGGGTACAAGAGGCAATGCGCGTCGCTTAATCGATAACATTGTCTTTCTAGTTGTTTTTGATTGGCTGTTGACGCTCGGAAGAATATCAGAAACGTCTACCTGAAATATTTGTTCCATTATTGGTATTGGAATAAGTTTTGGCTGGAGTTTTTGAAGATTACATTCAATTTTTTATTCGCTAATTTCGACCAATGCATATATTGGCTTGTGTACATATGTAGTGTTCATTGGAAACGTTGTTGATAGACTGTCTGTTGAGATTGAATCAGTATCATAAACTAGTTGTCCAAATATTCCATTCATGCCGTTAATTAATCCCAGTTCAATAGCAATATTTTGTGTAAGAATAACTAGCATTCCAGGAACTAACGGTAACAATCTCGATAACTGTTCAGTCTTACTATCTGATAATTCCAATAATTTTAAGAAGTGCGGGCTCTTCCACAGGCTTGCCTTCACAAAAGTCCTGAGCAATACATACCATTGGATCGCAACCTGTTTGTATTGCATTATGAATTCCCGACCTGTGATTCAGTTGCGTACATATTTCATTTCTAAACACAAGCATGGGAGCCTAAAACAAAAAAAAGTATAGAAAAAATGTTTATTTAGAACAGAGAAATATATCTTACTTGATTCCATGCTGGTTCATGAAGAGATACTGATGACTGTCTGACAACGCGCGTCAGTAATAATTCATTATCTTCATAACTATATTGACCTTGATGAAGTCGTTCAAGTAACTGATGATATCGTGTGTCTTCTGTTCGCATCTGTTGAGCAAGTTTGACCACAGAACTAATTTGTAGAACTAACGAACGTACCATACGTTGTTGGATTTCTTTCTGTTTTCCGATGAAAAGTCGGTGTGTAGTGAGGCATCGTACACAAGCCGATACTGTAAATAATCACCAAAGAATATAACGTTTATACCACCGAATGGAATTTGCGGATCGACATGTTTGGTGGCACAAAGAATTCGATTGAGTTTGCCGAGTAGAATCAAACCAGCCAGACTCATTTCATCAATCAAGAGATATTCTACAAGCGTCGATTCTTTTTCAAGTTTTAAGTTATGATGGTCTTTTGGTTACCTGTCGCACCCGTTGAAATTCGTTATTGGGATACTATAGGATCTTATGCTGAATCCGAAAGGATCCGTCACCAGGAATCCGAGTATGGGATTGGTCGACTCGGGATGTTCAATCTATACAACGCATACCAACTCACAGGCGATGCTCACTCCGCTCATCCTCGACTATGGCTCATCAGATGAGTAAAAACTGAATCATGTTAGAATGCCAATCATTTGTTTCAAATGGTATAGAGAATCTTGAAGGACAATGCTCTACTGCTCGCGCACCATATTCAAGAACGCTTTTCCAGCTGTACTTCTCTTTCACAAACTGAAATCGATTACATTGGCATGTGAATATCATGATTCTAACAAATCAAAATGTGTCTTGTCTGGATGACAGAACAAAAGATTGGAATAGCACACATCAAACAATATTTCAGAAGTAATTCATATGGTCATAAGTGAAAACTGGGGACACGAACATATGTCATTTTATTTTCTAACTCAAGTAAGCAACATGAAAATCACACGCTTCAGTCACTATTTATAGGTACAATACGTCGATGTCTCTTGATTTGCTCACGAATCTTCCAATACATCTGCAGACTGCCCCAAATAACGATAAGCAACTCTTCAGTCAATCCACCATATAAACCAAGAATCGTAGTCAGTATGTGCACAAAATCATTGCTTTCGACATATGTGTATTTACAGTTCGATGGTGCACATATCGAGTAATAACTCGAATAATTAGACGAATTCTGCCATAACTCGATGAACAACTCATCGATCAGAGTACCGATCGGTGTTGATGAGATTGGTGTGAAACGACTTGGAATCGATTGATTTAAGGGCGACGGAACAAATGAACTGTTGACAAATTTAGCTAATCTCTTCAAGCATTCTGAACTATAAAGACATTCGAGGGTTGAAAGTCGAAGGCCATGAACAGGTAAACATCCGACAACGAAACCTACAAGCAAGAAGAAGTTGAATTCTATTCTTCAACAATATTTTACCGGCGAATGTTGCTTGGTTGTTCATATTCTGCAGCTTTGACCTTGTACATGTTGAGGAAATCTCACATAAACAGAACTGGCCACTTTCATTTACTGAAACTGGACTTGTCGAGAAAGAGTGTAATGTTCCAACAAGTGTTGTTACTAGATTCCAATTTGTCGAGAGAAAATTTTGAAATTGATTAGCATGAAGCATGTCATTGATATATTGATGTGTTCGCCGAAAATCACGAGGCGTTTCTCGTATAAAACTGCTCACAATCGAATGAATTTGATCATCGAATGAGTGTCGTGATAATGGCTCGAGAGTGACGAGTTCTCGAGTCGATAATGTTCGTATTCTTTCCTCAACGGTGCTGTTTGCAAGAGAACATAATGCTGCCAACAGCCGAAATTGTGTACTCAACACTTTATCGTCAACGGGGCTGAAATATGAATGGGCTCTTTTATTCCCCCAAAGAATATCCAAGAAGCGAAATGAAACAAAGTCACTTGAACAGATTTGATGATATTCACTTGCCTTGATTGAGAGAAATTTGGAAAATGAAACTGCAGTTTGTGAACATGGACAAGAAAGCTTTGATGAATACTTCCGTTGAAGAGATTCAAAGGTTGATTCGGATGGAAATGGAATTGTGAGCGAATACACTGATACATTGAAGGCAAGAACGTTGATAACAATGAGAAGGATGATGATGAAGAAAATGACAAAAACACGAGTAGCGAAACACTGTCGTTCGATCAACAAAATATCAGCAGGTGTTATTGTTGGAGGATCTGATGAGGGATGAAAGCGTCGTTTGTCATACAAGTTGAATGTCTGCGCATAATGTTTGCACTTTGCATATTTTTGAAGAATATTTCGATGCGAGATCCATACATTCAATATGACTTTTCTTCGAATGTCATTAGGATGTCGATGACAGCAACGATTGACTTTTCGACATAGTTTGACAATGAACGGAATGAGTATCGTAAGAGTAAGGGAAAGACCGTCGATGATGCCAAATATTGTTGCAATAATAAACACACGATTAAAACGCTGTTCAAAAGTATAAGTACATGTGTGTGGTGCACATTGCTGATAGAATGCGGTGAAGTTAGTTTCGATGATCCACTTTTCGATGAATAGCTGTGAGACGATGTCTTCTAGTTTGGTCTTAGGTGGAAAACGAGTGTTACGCATTGGATCGAGTGGAGTGACGTTAGTGAAACGCGAATCGTTTTTATGAGCTGTGAAGTTAAACGAACGCCATTCGATGAGCATTTGAATGCATGATGAGTTGTAGAAGCACTCGAGTGTTGATAGAAGAAGAGAGTCAATAGATAAACAACTTTGAACTAAACCAGGTATAGTCTGATTTGGCCTATTCTCCGAGATTTTACATTCGGACGCGGTACAGTAAAAACCTTGTGAACGACTACAATGAAAATTTTGTCCACATGAACAGTTATAATCGTAGTCATCGTTTGGCACAGAACCGTATACTACAGTACTGCTGTTATTGTATCGCATGATTCTAGAATTTGTGCCACCAAATACCATAAATTGGTTCAGCTGAATGGATACACGAACCAGTTGAAATATTGTTATAAATGAGTCAAGAGTCTACAATAATTAAAAATCTTTCTCCATCCTCGATTCAAATTTGCAAATTTATCATGATTTGCTTCCGTCATTGTCGTATGAATCGTGAATATAAACTATGTATATTATCTGAGTACTTGCGCTTGCACAAACCTAATCTATGCTAGAGTATGTCGTTTCGTGAAGGCAAGCAGTAAGCTCAACTGTCGAGTGCTCTCCTTCAGAGAATCGTCTTTTCTATCTCGGAATAACACGCAATATTATCAAAGTTTTATTACCTGTTGTTGTAATTGAAGAATTAGAATGGATGTTTGAATATCGAATGTATCTCTTGACACAACATGTGCATTGATGAATTGCGTTTCATTGAACACGCGTAGTTGATTTCTTACTGTTTCATTCGACAATCCACATAATGACTGAAGTATACGAAATAGCCTTGAACCTTCAATTCGAAAATCCAACGAAAATAAGGAATGAATAGTCGTATTAAAATATGACAGCCAAGCATTGTCGTCGACAAACTGGCTCGAACATACTTGATGATATTCGACTTCGAGATGAATAATCGAAAGATAAGACATAGACAGATGACTACACGGACAGATCAATGTTCTGCCATATTCCGCATACAATCGTTCATATTCGATTAAACTTGGCTCATATACAGTGATACTTCGCATCTGAACTGATATCGAAGTATAGAAGACTAACGCGATGATTCCAATGATATACGAGATGATGTAAAGTCGTGTTGAATACAATCCATCTATTTCATCAGACAACAATGGAAACAGATTCAATGTCTTCAGTTTTGTTTCCATTTTCTGTACAAGACATGCAAGATACCGCTTTGCATCTATTTCATCTAATGTAAACATGTAAAGTAAAAAATAGATATTGGTATGAAAAGAAATAGCTCACTTTGTTGAACAGGTATTTCATTTTTGTCCACTGTCTTAGAAATGCATCGACACGTTTGAACACGTCGAATAAGTTTGACAATGAGTGGAGCAGAAAACTTCAACACCATCTTCAAGCCACCGAAAATACCAATAAGTTTGACAATGACATAAAGAATATTGAATCGTTGATCATATGAATATGTGCATGAGTGAGGAGAACAACTTTGAAAATAAGCCGTGAAATTGTTGATTTGGTTCCATGATTCGATGAAGAGTTGATCGAGAAGATGCTCGACTGTGGCATTTTGTTGGAAACGAGAGTGAGCAGAGAGCCGAGAGACGAAGACTAATGCAGGGAGGTACTCTTGAATTCGAGCGATGCATGACTGATTGAAGAAACATTGAAGAGTTGATTGAAGTAATGAGTTGTATGGCAGACAACCAACTTTTAGACCAGGTATGTTAAAGAGTCTGATTGGATTCTGCACAGCCGTCGTTGTATTTACAGTTGCATTAGACGATACTAACTTTCTGATTGTAGCTTGTGCAGTGCAATCAGCAGATCGATAACAATTACAGTTCGCATTCGAAGAAGAATAAGAATACGAACCGTAGGTTAAATGATTACCATCCGAATGTTTAATGTAAAAGTTTGTCTTCAATCCCGAGTGAATTGCATTGTAGAACACGTTCAACCAAAGAAAATCGCTGGTATGTTTTAGATTGGCAATATTTGTTGTTTTTAGTTGTTCTACAAGATGATTCATCTGAACATTGAATGTTTCATTTGACACAACTTCTGAAGTAGTGAAATGCTGTGAGAAGAATTCACTGAAAGAATCATCAATCATTTGTCGAACTGTCTGACAAAGTAAAGCAAGAATTTGAAAATGAGATGTTGCCATTGTTCGATAATCAGTGGTGCGATGCTGACTCACATTCACAGAAGATAATAATGGAATAAATGACTGATTAACTAATTGACTTGTACAAATGGGATGATACTGAGGATTGAGCAAGAGGAACTGATCATGTCGAACAGATGTGTGTGAACATGGGCATGAGAGTGTGCTTGGATACTGTTGAAACAGTTGCGTGAAAGTGGATTCCGAGGGAGACTGAATAGTCACCGAATGAGTTTGAACACTAAGAATGATATAAACTATAATAAGAAGCAGAAGGAGGAATAACAGAATGAGGAATATTCGTGTCGACAATAATTGATCAATGAGTGGTGAATCACTTTCGTCACAATAGATGTTTAGTTTTAGAACACAGTTGTGTAATCGTTTGATTCTACTTGTCGAGCTTTTAGTGATTACTTTCATTATTCAGAAATATAACATAGTGGATTGTTGTAGCCGAGTCTCTATCGTCACAATTGAGAAATTATTTCCATAACAGATGTGCAAATTTATTAGCAGATAAAAATGTTGCGCAGGTGACAAAATACTTAATGTATTTAGGATATACAGAATACATGGAAAGAATGTTGACTACTGATAAATACAAATCTAACGTGTATGCTCATAAAATCATAGTTAGAAAAAAGTTTTGATAAAAGCTAATGTTGATTTCCATAGAATGTGCATTTCTTTATAGAGAAAAAAAGCACCGTTCTAATTTGCACATATTTGTCCTCAAATAAACAAGATTTCCCTTGAAATTTTATTGGTCTCTTCTTATCGACTTCGGTAAAGTAACACTTATGACAAATGAATGCATCGATAAAAAACTAAATTCTAAGTTGAATCACCGTAACAATCAGAAATGAATGACAGAGTGTATTGGTGTACAGGCTTCGTAGTCGTCCTATATTTCCTATATTTGAAAAAACCTGCCTATAAATCCTATTTATCGATGAATTTTCCTATATTTCCTATATATTAGAAAAATTGAAGATGCTTTCAGAGAAGCAACATATTTCAATCAACAAACATACGTCGAGAAAAATTCACGATCAAGAAAACGAACAGTAACTAGTGACAGTTTGTCTGTTTCACGTTGTTCGTTTCTTTTCGTCGACATACATATCCATCTTATTCGTTTTTCGTCATACCAATCATAGTAACTATGATGACTAATCAAAGAGGCTTTGTGTTCTACTTTCTTCATACTTAACTTGATGTAAAACTGCATCACTTGATTTTTTCTATATCGATAATTTATTGTCACTGATTACCTTTCTCAACTCGTTTATTTTGTTCAAATTCGCAATTTTGTGCATCGAAAGATATAAATTTATGCCAAAAGATACAAAATTTAGTCTTGATTGGCTGGAACGTTCTGACAATGATGGTGTTCAAGTGAAACGGTGGTTGAGACAAGGTACAACGGATACAACTTTTCAATGTACTTACTGCAAAACAGGTGATCGCGATTGTTCAAACCAAGGGTGGCGTGCAGTTGCTCAACATATGAACACACTTGGCCACGTAAAAACTATAAAATCATTGAAGAATAATTCGAAGTTTGTCGTGGAACCAACAAATTCTCAAACATTATTAAGTAACGATCCACCGACAACTAATACTTTAGGACTTGATGACACTAAAAAGTCACCAACACTTAATTTTGATGAACAAGTTACCAAAGCTGAAGCTATATGGAGCTTGAATGTTGCACGCCGAGGTTTTTCGTACAACTCATGCGATGGTCTTGGTGACATTTTTCGAGCTATGTTTCCCGATTCTAACATTGCACAACAATTCAATATCCAGTCGAAGAAAATGTCGTATGTAATGTATCACGGAATCGGTCCCTATTTTCATCAAGAGTTAGTGAAACAACTGAAGCGTGTCGAGAAGTTTGTGCTGTGCTTTGATGAACAAACGAATGTTCAAAATAAAAAGCAGTTGGATTTATTGGTCAAATTTTGGTCGTATGATGAAGGATTGGTTGTTACGCGCTTTTACAAGTCAATTTTCTTGGGTCATGCTCGTGCCAATGTACTTCGCACTGTGATCATCGATTCATTCAAAACGGATGGTGTCGATTTAAGAAGATTATTGATGCTTGGTCGTGATAATCCAACCGTCAATATTTCACTTGAAAATTTAATCGATGCGGAATTGAGAACGATGGGAAGTAACTTACTATTGATAGGTTCATGTAATCTTCACGTTGTGCACAATGGTTTTAAATCAGGTTGTTTCCCATGTTTTTTTTATTATCATATCATTAACCTGTTCTAAACCAATTTCTTAGGTCTATCATCGGCTAGTTGGCATGTAGAAAATGTTTGTACCGAAATTTATTCGTGGTTTAAGCAATCGCCTGCTCGTAAAGAAGATTTAGTTGATACAATTCATGATTTTGATGATCTAATGGAAAAAACGCTGTTGTACTTCACCATCACGCGTTGGGTACTTCTCGGGAAAGTTATTACACGCGTATTGAGTAAGTTTACTCATCATTTTTACTCTTGCGACGTTTCTCTTATGACAACATTTCCAATTATTTTCTAGCCTTGTGGGAGCCGTTATGTGATTACTTCTTAGATTTCTTACCGACTACTCAAAAAGTTCAAATTCAAAAGAATGATAAATATGATAAGATTAAGTCGAATTTGACGTCAAATGTAATCAAGATCCGATTACGATTTGTACTTTTCCTATGTGAAAATATATTTGATCAATTTCTGACGTGGTTTCAACAAGAAGGACCCCTGATTCATCTTCTTCATCACGAATTAACTCGATTATTTTCAACAGTTTTGATGAAGTTTTTGAAATCTGATTATGTTTGTGAAAAATCTGGCAGCGATTTATTGGACTTAGATTTCAAGCTAAGTGAGAAGCAACTCACAAATAAACAGATACGAATCGGTAACGTAGAAAGCAACTTAATAGTCCTTTTAATTACCGACATTTATTTTTACTCATAGGCGAAAAGACTCGTACAGCGTTAAGTGGTTTAACGCAACAAGAGCGTGAAACATTTTTCAATGATGTGAGAAAAATATATCACGGTATCGCTCAATATTTTCAATCAAATCTACCGTTAAAGAATGGTTTTTTACGTGACGTACAGATTTTACATCATTCTTTGAAAGACGTGCGAAATGCTGATCAAATTATTCGCGTTGCTCGCGCTGTTCCACATCTGTTGAAAGATAGCGAAATTGATAGTTTACGCGATGAATGGCTAGCTTATTCACTTGAAGTTATTGATGAAAAATGGGTGATCGACAAAAAAGAAATAGATTCGGATGGCAACGAATGTATTATTTACCATAGAATCGATTTTTATTGGAATAAGGTTTTGGCGATAACAACAACAGATGGCCGTCCGAAATATCCTGCGTTATCTAAATTGATAAAAAATATCCTTATCATTTCACACGGAAACGCTGATGTTGAACGAGGCTTCTCAATTAACGAAAATATCGTTGTTCAAAATCGATCGTTACTGTCAGATTTTTCAATTAATGGTTTACGTACAGCACATGATGCTGTGAAGTCAATTGGTCGCGGTTCTGTTAGCAATGTACATATAGTTATTTGAATTTAGTGAAATTAATTTGAATCTTTTTAATCTTAGGTACCGATTACTAAAGAATTGCTCAAAGCTGTCAAAAATTCTCACTCCTTCTATAAAAAAGAATTAACAATCGCAAGTGTAGCAGCACAGCAATCGAGAGAAGAGGAAAAGGAACGCGACAATACCAATGATATGTACAAACAAATGTTGGAGAATGAAGATCAATTATTGTTGAAGCAGAAAGACCTGCAACGGGAACAGCAAGAACTCAATTTGTTAATAACCGATGGAAATATACGTTTACACTCAGCAATGAAAAACAAAGATCATTTTGACGCAAATAGAGCGGCAATACTGATTGAAGGTGTTACTAACAGGAGTAAACTGATTGGTGACGAATTAATGAAAGTAACAGAAGAAATGATGAAGATTCAACAGAAAAGAAAAGATGCGTTCAAAAAGCAGCAGCGACAAAAGAAACTGAAGATTTAAATATTATTTATTAAAATTATCAATTTTCGTTTGAACATGTTTATGTGGTGGTTCAAGCGCTTTTTCAATGTACTAAAATATTAGCTCATAAAATGAAGTGATTTGAAGTATTTTTTATATGCATTTGGTTATGGTTTTCTCTAATATTGTTTTTGTAAACATACATAGTCAATATCCTTTAATAAAGGAAACACAAGCGTAATTGTACTTTTTTCTTTAGAATCACTATCGTTAAAGAACTTATTGAGAAAATGACTTAAAGCTCTTTTTCTATTCTCCGGCACCCAAGAACCAAACATCTATACGATTTCAAAAGCAATAATGTTGAGAAGAAGTGTCTCTAGCTGTTTTTAGCGAGAAAACATCGTCCTATATAAATCCTATATTATTAATAGAAATCCTATAAAAATTTACTCGTAAAATCCTATATAATCCTATATTTTCAAGAGAGGCCGCTACGAAGCCTGTTGGTGTAGAATTATTAGTTTCATACGAAAACTACCCCATATGGCTTTTAGTCAGTACAAGTATGCCGCGAATATTCGAATGACCTTTTCTAGTCAAGACTGTTGCATTAAAACTAGAACAATATGTTTGAAAGTAGTACTTCTCATTTAGTCACTCACCCTTCGCATCATATATCTCTACTTATAAGTAGTAAAATAATTATTAGAGTTATCACACCTATGTAATTCCGAATATCGTATTTTTTGTTTGCCATTGATTATCTGAAATGATCTGACTTTCATAATTTACTCTTTCGTAAGGGTGTCGGTAGATTACGTCTGATCTCAATTTATTACATTTTTCTTTCGTACGACTCGTCACATGGCTTTGTTGATGAATTGCTTAATGAAGCATGTCGTTTACTCTTTTTGTTACGATTTTTCTCCACACAAACGATAAAGTAATCGTGAAAGATGGAGACAACACCAAATCATAAACAACGAAAATTCAAGGAATTGACGCCGAAAGGTTCGTTTATTTATCTCTATGTTTTGGAACTGAAAATGTGTCTTTGCAATACTTTACATTAGAATTGGCTATACTTCGAACAAATTCGAAACTGAGCGACAAAGGTAAAAGAGCTTTGATACTCAATTCTTATTATAACTTTCGTTTTCGCTTCACAGAGATCAAAATGTGTTATGAAGTATATTTGTTAAATAAGAAGTATTTAGGATTGTTATGCGATTGCTTAGGGATTTATTGAAATGTGTCCGACAGGTCAACTTGATCAGAAAACATTTACTTCGATATGTAAAACATTTGATCCAGACACCGATGAACAAATATGCGGGTAGATGAATAATATTATTATCGAGAGTTATATGGAATATTTTCTTTGTAGAAATGTGTTTCATCGCATGGATAAGAATAGCGACGGGACAGTTGATTTTAGTGAATATCTTTTTGCTACAGCTGTTACCAATTTTAGCGGTGATCTAGAACAACGACTTGAATTCATATTCGATTTGTAAATCTACGACAATTCTTTTATTTGAGGAGAAAAGTTCTTTGTTTCTAGTTGGGATATTTCTGAAGATGGACAACTCGATCAGAACGAATTGGGTCGTTTGATTTCGGCTATGGTATAAATTTATTTGAATGATTCGATTGATATTTCATCGTTTGTTGTAGTATGATCGAGCTCGAATAAAAGATCGTCATGGTGATAATGATCCTCATAAACGTGCGAAAGAAATAATCAAGAAACTTGACATTAACCATGATAAGAAAATAAGCAAAGAAGAATTTATTCAAGGGTACGTTTAACTCTTCCTCATTCTTTGATTATATTTCAGAATCGGTTTTTTCTTTCAATTAGATGTCAACGTGATGAAGTCATCGCTAAACTTCTTGCTCCTGCACTGTAAATAACCAGTGAATATGGTTTTCCAATGACTTTGATACGCACACATATACTAAATAAAATATTTTAGTCTTTCAAGCTTAGAATCATCTTTAAAAGTATCGCTGTCATACAACAATAGCTTTCTCTATCCGCTAGTTTATGAGTGTTGTGAAAAGTGAAACAAACATTTTTAGTTTATCTGTCCTTATACATATGATGTGTGCACTTACGCACCTACTTTGATTTAAATAAGCAAATATACTCGATAGAAATGTTTTATTATTATTATTGAATTACTCTTCAATGAAAAACATTCATTCTATAGTATTTCGTTTAGCAAAAAGAATATTTTGATCTGAGTTTTGATTCTTTTTCTTATTCACCTTCAATGCATTAGTTTTTGCTTTGAAACCAATGAGATTTTCTGCTGCAACACGTATGTCATTCAAATATAAAGTAGCGCACACAAAAGAACGTCGAATAAACAGCAGTACACAGAACAGATACAATGAAGAAAACACTGGCAGTGTTGCTAGGATAGTTGACTGTAAGTAAATAAAATCCGAAATCGGAATTGATATCAGTGACTGCCATAGCATTCGGGGCGACACCAAGTGAGTAGTTCATGTAAGAAAAGAATGTAGCGTTTCCTGTATTGAGATAAATGTTCACAGTGCCTGTACCTGTGTTTACCGTAACTATATCCGATCTTGCATCAGAATTTAGATCAACGATTTCTACTGCAGTTGGAAAGATATCAGTTGAATAATTGACACATAGAGTGTATGTTTTGTTTCCTCGGTGGAGAAAAATATTGAGAGTATTTGTATCGGTATGATGCCGAGTACTGAGTCATTGTTTCGATCATGAACTGCTAATGCTTGCGGATTAATGTTAGTTGCATAAGTAGTCTGATTGAAATATACGATGTAGCATACTATGAAGAACAAAATGATAAAGGTTAGAATGATTACAAGATTTGATGAGCACATTCGAAGTCTTCGGCGTTCTTTAAAGATGTTATACTTCTTCACACAAGATCAGTAAAATACATTATGCATAACCAATAGTTGCGAACTCCAGATTATCTGGAATGCATACGTCTCTTTGATACGGAAGTGCTACACAAAACTCATTTGAAAGAAATGTCTCATGACTGCGTTCTAAGCTAGATTTCATATCTCAACAGTTCAAATCATATTTAACGAAATTCATTAAATGATCTAAATAGTGAACGGTCAGTCCTCACCTGTTCTGAATTGAAAGAGTGTGTTTGAATGTTCATCTAAGTCGAAAAAATACGCCGTCACTCGCATTGTTTTTGTCAAACACTGATTCATGTTGTTCGATGTTCGGAAACAGTGACGTAAAACATCGATTATTCCGAATTACTATAGCGTCATAATTTCAAAATTATAAAGAAAGTAGTAACTGTCATGTGTTACTTACCATAGACTGTTGTTGTAGTTGACTTTTATTCTGTAAAAATAAGTATAGGATTTGGGATACGAAAAGATGAATGACACTTATAGTTTGATTTTCTTTGAGTGAACGAGTTGATTTCCGGATCTCGAAATCATGACTAGTTTTTGTTTGAAATCTCACAAGAGATAAGAGCATACGATTTCAATCTGATATGGGCACACCCTCACGTATGGTTTTGAGTAATTGATCTATCAAACAATTGACAGCTAGTATTTGATTGCTGAAAACTAGCAGTCTCGCAGTGCACTTGTGTTCGACAGCGAGTTTGACACTGACAAATATTCAGTACAAAAACAGTTATATAGGATAAACAGGTTGTTGTAGCTCGTTGAAATTGCCATCCGCTCGCGACATACATCCTCATATTCTGTGCAAGTGATTGTTGAAGAGTAATAATTAAGAATACCAAGAATATATTTGAGTTAGCCATACCAAGTAACACTATTATTTTTCAAGTGAAAGAGAAACCGTGTTATAGAGATCAAACGGACAGTATCTATATCTTATGCATATCTTTTTACACTCTTGATTTTCTTTCTCTCTTTCAATTACTGCATTGGATGCCATTCAGAGAATAGTCTTTGTTATTTTAAAAAACACACTTACGAGGGAAACACCCGAGGTATCAAAAAGCTTTATGACTCGGAGTGTGATGGGTAGGTAGGGCATACCTAGGTATGATATATCCTAAGTTGGTTTGTGCGCAAGTTGCTTTTAGCAAACGTTATCAATTTTTCAAGTTACAAAGCGGTATTTACAGTTTTACCGAAAATTCAAATTTTCTATATGAGAAAATGAGTGTAGTTTAAAAACCTTTTATTTACATTATCAGACATGGATCTGGCTCGTTTTTCTTTCAAATCGAGATGATCCCAGTCTCGCGATTTTACTTTACCAACTAATTAGAAAATCTGGTTTGAAAAATGCTACGGATTCTGCTGGAATTAATTAATTATTTGCTGTTGAAAAGTAAAGTTTGGTCTTTTCTTGTATTTTTTTCAACATTTTTGAATATAAACTTCTCTTGAATCTATGCGTGATTACTATGGCAAGAAAAACAAGCATAATGGAATAACAAGGAAAACGGAACACCGATTTTGATTATTCAGATATCATGGATATGAAAATTAACGAAGAAGTCCTGAAAACAAAATATTTTGCTACAGTGACTACATCGAATGTACGTCACAGTAATCTTGTTCGAATGTGAAGCATACTTGTGTAACTGATTGAAATGGTCGAGGATCAACATCAGTGTATTAACTTCTGAACCATGCATATCGTATCATAGAAACAAAAAACTGGAGAGGAAAGTTGATTACGAATAATCGATTGTAAGCGAATTATATTATTTCTTTGTGCAAGGTGAATATTTATTTCGTCAAGAAGAACACGCTCGTGAACCCTACGAACGATCACTTTCCGTTGTCTATTAAAGAAGACGTCCAGCGGCTGAATGGTAGAAGTTGTTTTCCATGGAATTTCTAGTCGCTTAAGTCTTTTAATTGATTCATAAATGCCTTTTCCATATGTCTGTCCAGGCCAACTATCAGAAAGAAGTACACTGAAAACAAAAAAGGTTTTTGGCGAAATCTTTTGGGTTTCGTCAAAACTTAATCTATTCCAAATGTTATCGCGCAATCGCACGAAATCTAGAAAAAGTTTAGTGCCATTCAAGGTGTTTTATGAACCCTTTTTAACTTCTATACTCCAAGGATGATTTCGTTCCAAATCATTCTCATACTGTTAAAGCCTAAAATAGTTTCGTGCCCCGCTCATTATCAATGAGGAAATGAGAAAAGGTTTCGCATAGAACCAACTATAAAATATCGCAGTCAGGAAAGTTTCGTAAAAGATACTTCTGAAAAAAACGAAACGAAAAGGGTTTAGCATCAAGCTTCACATTTTTTTTTGATTGAAAGAGGTTTCGTAGAATAAACCTGTGTAAATGCTTGAGTACGAAAGGGTTTCGTATAAACTGCTTTGTATTTGTTTCAAGTTAAAAAGGTTTCGTATGGTGCCATGGCTGAAAAAAACAACTCAGTGTGGTTTCGTATGACACCCTCAAAAGTGTCGTATAAACCTCAGACATTTTGTATATTCTAAAAGGGTTTCGTACAATGCCGCTGACATTTTCAGTATTTGGAAAAGGTTTCGTATAACACCCTTTACAGCATGTCCATTTAATGAGTGTTCCACGAAAAATCAGCAGGCGATAAATATCAAGTAAGGTTCCGTTACAAAATGGCTCATGCTTTCAATTGAAGAATTTTAATTTAATTTACTTCTGTAATTAAAGTATAACTTGATTGGATTGAAAGAGACGACTGCATTTTTACCCAAAATATGACTAGCTCGAATAGACACCAATTATATTCTCGCCCGACACTATATACATATGATCCACCGATTGGTTTTCTCTGGATCGGGAGTACAGTAACAAGTTGGAGCCCATTGATTATCGAACATCAGAAATATTCTCTCGCTGTGTCCATATAATCTCTTATTTACGAGATCTAATCAATTCTTCTGTTGCAGATCGTTGTAGATCGTACACGTCATCCCGTAATTTATTTGAACACACATTATATCGTAATGTTTCCAGGTAAAATAACTTAGAAGAAATCAAAGAAACTATCTGGCAAATTAAGTACTTTCTCTTTGTTTCCAATTTAGTCTGCACAGATCGCTCATAACTCGGTCTAAAATCTCATTTTGTTCGAATTTTAACCGTTCAGAATAGAAAAAAAAACTTCGGAATTCCTCTCAACATTTGTCTCGTAAGAAATCTGTTTCATGCTGTCATATAACGGTTTTTGTTTATGCTCTAGTCGTCAACTACTGCACTGTCTTAGATTTGATTACCTCACGAAGTTTGATATTTTCAAGTCTATTTTATTATGTGATGCAACCTCGACACTGGTCCTGTTCTCAAGTAATTCAATGGTTATCTTCCTTCACTAAAAATCAAGAAATTCTTGATGTTTTTATTAGTAAGTGACCATGTTATCTTCGTGTAATCGTTATTATTGTTCGCTATACGCCGAAAAGAAAGTGTACAGCGTCTTTCGCGAGTTATTTAGACACATACAGTATGTTCATAACGGACAGTCAAACTTTAGAATTCGTTGTGAGCTGAGTTCGCTATGTGGAAGAGTATATTCCACTTTTGCCGGTTACAAGAGCCACATATATAGAGAGCACAAAGATCTTATCAGTGAAAATTCATTTGAGCAAACAACGCAATGTTCCGCGAAACTGAATGCCGATGAAACATTGTTGACAGCAACTGACCGTGAAAATTCAGATTCTGACAATGAGCGATATAATGATGGCGAAGAACCAGCTAACTTTGAACAAGGAATAGATGAAGATGATGCTATAGACTGGCCCCTATTAAAGGAAATCTCAAATCAATCAAGAGAGAAGAAGATCAATATAGACTCGTTCGAAAAGTGTTACATTGATTTTTTGCTCAATCTTCGAGAAGGTCATTCTTTACCTCAAAACGTCATTCACAGAATCACATTCGGATTTAAGTCGTTGATTGAACTTATGCATGAATTATTGAAAATGAAAATCAGAAGGTCACTGATGAAACGCGCGAATGAAATTATTAGTTATAACACAGATGACCCTATCTTACTGAGTGATCTAAACGACGTTATCACAAGCATTATATAAGCTATACAGAAAGGACGTTTGATCAGTTTCTAACATTTTTCATTGTTCACTGTTATAGTTTCGTTCGTTACGATCCGTTTAGTTCACATACTATAGTTGTTTTTCATCGATTTTGCTATATTCTACGTCCACACGTATATCGAATGGTTTTTGCGAACAAATGAATAGAAAGAATTGAAGAAATTACAAGGAATGAACATAGCTTTTTGAAACTCTGTTCAAAATACTTTTCATACATGCCACCTAAAGAGATAAAGTTAAACAACTTACAACAAGTAGCATACTATATACCAATCCAGTCTAGTATTCAGCAAATGTTGAATAAGCCTGACGTTTTAACTGCATCAACGACACATTTTAATGAGAATATCAACCGAAATGTGGCTGACACTAATCTTATGTTCAATTATCGGCATGCATCACATGCAAAAATACACCCAGTTTTGAAAAATAAACCTGATTCATTGTTATTTCAACTATACATTGATGAAATAGGGTTAACAAATCCAATTGGGGCGAAAAAGGACACTCAAAAAATAACAATGGTTTATTTCCAGTTAGAAGATTTGCCCGACCAAATTAAGTCAACGCTGAATTCCATATGACTTGTTGCAATGTGTCATTCGAATTATTTATCCAACAATTCCAATAGAAAACAGTTTTTCAATCCAATAGTGGACGAACTCAATGCTATACAAACAACAGGTGTTTTCATTCCAACTCCTGGAGATCGTCTGAATTTCGCATTCACAGTATTAGTTGGAGACCATTTGGCTTCCCATGATTTTGGCGGTTTTCAAAAAATTTTCAATACTGGAGAGTTTTGTAGACACTGTCATATAGACCATGAACAAAAGCTGATTCCTTTGAGTCAAAGTTCTTATTCTTATCGGACGAGAAATGAACATGATGGTTTTGTTCAACAGATTATTACTTCGGATAACCATGGCGTCTTGCATGGCGTTGTTGATTCAAGCCCATTAGCAGACTTGATCGGTTTTCACGCTGCAATGTCAATTCCAAATGATCCGATGCACGATTTCAACGAAGGTATGTCAATTAAATTGTGATTCTTAAAGTAGAAATTATTTTTTACAGGTGTATGTGGTCAGCTGCTGATGGCAATGTTCAAAGAAATCTCAGGAAAGAAGCTGATGACCTATGCTGAAATTGAAAGTCGATTATCTACATTCGAATACGGTCCTAATGACAAATAAAATAAACCACCAGTTTTACGAAAGAAACATTTCGCGAAGGGAAAGATCGTTGGCACCGCATCACAAAAGATGTTATTGTTTAGATTATTTCCTATCATTTTCTTTAACATAATTGGCCAATTACAAACAAAAGAAGCCTATATTTGCTTACGCGAAATCATAAGCTTTGTGTTTACATGCCCATTCCGATAATCATGGTTGTCGTATTTACAATCATTAAACGTTCGTTTTCAATGTTTAATGGCCCACTTATTGCCTAATCTCGTTACACCTAAAGTACATTTTATCACACATTACGCTAGACAGATCGAAAGGAACGGTCCTGCCATTCGACATTGGTGTATGCGTTTTGAGTCGAAACACCAAGTGTTCAAACAACTTGCGGTCAAGTCGAAAAATTTCAAAAATATACTTTACACTTTATCCAAACGTAACCAATTACACCAATGTTTCCTCTTATCTTATACGAATTATTATACAATATTTAATAGAGGTTATTCATCATTCCAACGAGAAATAAATACGTTCCCGATTTCAATTCGTACATTATTATCAAAATACGTTGAACATTTGGATCGTGCGGCAAATATTACGGAATTCGAACTATTGAGATTCAAGCTTGTCAATATTATTAAAGGATCTGTATTTGTCTGTGATCTGATACACGAAGAAGAAGTACCATATTTTCTTCATTTAATATTTATATTCAATGTCGACAACGTTTGGTTGTTAGTAGTAGAATATTTACAGACAGTTGCATTCAAAGAATCGTTATGGACGTATGAAATTGAACACACACATCGATTTTCTGTTAAGGAACCGCGTGAACTGATTCAAGTATCGCCGAAAGGATTTGACATATATGAGATCGACAGGAAGTCATACGTTAATATTATGCCTCGTCTCACCAAAGAAAAACAACTTGTTGAAAAAGATGCACTGATCTGAATCACATATTACGGATAAACTTTTCATAGTATCTTGGATTCATATTTCGGACATTTGAACCTTTTCGTATTGTTCTTCTCTTTTAATACACGTCTGTTGCTACGATTTATTTGCTTTTAGAAGAAGACATCGATGGTGAGGCGCTGTCTAATTTACCACAATTTATGGTGAATGATTTAATCAAGCCTATGAAAGAACGTGTACGCTTCTTAGTCGAACATCGTAATTTATTTCATTCGACCACTGATACATGTATTCATCCATCGAACGATAACCTACAATCATCATTTGAACAACTTAATTCTAATCGAGTGGGAGCACAATCGAATGTTGGATTTTCAAACGATTGCGAAGAAATTGATCCAGTGGTCGATTGTTCGAAGAATAACGATATGATTGACGAAAACAACATCGACGATGAACAGCCATCGTTTCCAAATATTTATGTTATACCGGATTTACCGAATAAAATCCAGCAAATAGTTGCTAAAGATGAAATAAATGAATTTCGCAGTCACACAAACGCACGCCGACTTCTACTCGACACTATTTTTAACGATGTGACAACCAAATACTTCACGTTGTAAGTGATAAAGTCTGATTACAGTCGGTATTAAATCATTTGCGTTTCATATTGTAGATATCCTAACAGAGACCACTACAAAGCCATGGGTAAAGCTATACTGAAACTGTTAAACATTCCAAAAACCAATGAAGCATTAGTAATTTCATGTTTCGAACTGTTAGAGATAATTTTTCACTTTCAAAAGTAGACGATTGAGCATTCAAGTCGATATGAATTTCAAAAATTTTATATTGTTAAGTTCAAAATAACGACTTTCAGATATTTTTTGCGCCTTTTCGAACCGAACATCTATGTATTGCGTTGTGTAGGGCGAATGGATCGAAAGTCTCAAGAACAAGTTCAAACAGGAACGTCGTCCACTTCAACAAGTATCATCGGAAGTCCAAAACATGAAGATCAAGTACGGTCACAGTCTTGGTCGTCCAGTCAAGAGAGATAACAATGTCATTGCGCCTCGTCGGATAGTAAGTGTTCAAAGAATTTAAATTATATTTTGTTTAATATTTCGATTGCAGTCATCGGCTGAGTTTTGGAACAGAATAGATGTAGACGATGGCAATGCAGATTCAAGTGCCGACATCGAATTTATGAAAAATATCTTGGTCAATCCAAATATGGACTTGGATGAAGCGAAAATTCCATGGAAAAAAATATTGGTTCAGAGAAGAACCTTCATACGAGATCATACAACGAAAGAAGTTCTTGCTGAATTTCCGGGTTATCGTTATGCTTCGTTAGTAAGTTATTTTTGCATTCCAATTCCGATGAACATCTTATTTAATACTTGCGGATGCTTTTCATAAATCAATTTTTTTCAAGATCTTCGACGAGATTCAATATGTATGTAACGTTGATATCGAACAGAATTGTGAAGCTATGTTACCAAACTTACTTGATCTCGTTCCAGATAACATCGGCTTTGTCAATGGTAAGTGACCACTAAGGGGACTCATATCATGTCTTCCGTATTTTCTATTTATTCTTTAGATCTCCCACCTGTTCGTTTGATAAAAATTTTGTCCAAACATTTTCGAGACTCCTGGCAACAGATCTTATCGAGCAAAGTGAGCAACAAAACATTCACACTGCATGGCTACAGTTCTTTTCTCTAAACATAAGAAGAGCAACTTCTACATCTTATTGTTTCTTTCAACTTCAGGAACCGTTGTCTCCTCGTCCATATATACAAATAACTGCGGATAAGTTTATTATGCTTCTTGACTATGAAGTCGTTACTGAAACATCCTCAATAAATCAAGCTGTGTGTATTCTTATCGCGCTGTATGGAATCTTGTTGCAAGAACCTGGATCGTTATCGAAACCGTTACGTCTTTTACTGAATCAATGGAATTTTGTCATCGAGAAAAGACGAAAACGAGATTCTCATTTGCTGGGAGCATCTGCAAACGAGGAAATCATGCGAAAAACAGCAGAAAACTTTGCTCAAGATGACGATGGACAAGCTGCTCACTTGCGGGATGGAGAAAAACAGGGAGGTGATCAACTTGGAGCAGGTTTGTTCTGATTTTATATCTAATATGATCGATTTTATTTTATTACCAGGTAACAGTCAGAGTTTAATCACAGTATCAGTACAGATGGATGAAGCAGATCTTATGAAAGAATATCCATCAGATTCCTCTCCATCATCACCAACTGATTCTTCGTTTGTCATTTGCCAATCGTCAACGAATGAGCAACAAATCACAACATCATATCCGTCAACTGATTGCCCACATTCAAATGATGTTCTTCCAACAGCAGAAAAACAATTGACAAGATCAGCTTTACCACTTCTGAAAGAAAGAGCAACGTGTAACACGAATACAAAACGACGAACATCGTCGAACTCAACGAATCGATCGTCTTCTAGCTCGAAGAAAAACACTTCTGCAGTACACAAACGTCCTGCTAGCCCCGACAAATCGATTGCTTCGCGTTTAAAACGTTCTCGAGTCAAAAGAGTTAGTTAATTAGAAGTCTTTTCGACACCCTCTTTTCTACATTTCTCGACGCGCACATTTTTTAACTGGAAAATTCGTATACGATGTTTATCAAATTCAAGTAGAAGATGTTTCGACACAGCTTCTCTTTATTAATCCTTTTCTTCCGAAATAAAAAAGAGTGACATCATAAGATAATCTATAAAACATAACTCTTCATGAGTATTTCGAATTTATTTGAACATTAAATTATGCATTGTGTAGTAAGCTGTCAGATCACCAACTCAGTGGTCAACTCAGCAATGAAGTTGTTTTTTTTTTCAGGAATCTACATAATCTTATATTTCAGCTCATCAAACGAATCGATTCACATTTAAAAAAAGATTCCAAAACCGATCAATTCAATTTGGTAATATCAAGACAGTTACGACAAGTTACTTCATTCGAGGTAAGTTACCTTCGTATTTATATTATTAATCCGATATTTCTGTGCATCTAGGTTGAATGAAACGAAGAGTTCTACTGCTAACTTATGATTTTCCTGAAAAGCTTCGTTATCTGTTTGCGTCACGATTAATCAAAACATTCATGTGATAGGTAAGCGTTTTTCGACAATATACTGATATCATTTTTTCGTTCAAAAGTATGTTTAGATTGAGCAGAAAGGTGGATAAGTTATCAGACGTAATTATTTCAACACAAAACAAAATGTATTGCTTCCTTCATTCCTCAGTTAACGTATAGGAATAATCGCATAAAGTAGTTTTCAGATTTGAAACTGATCAACTATATTCTTTGACTACGTTTAGAACGAGATAAATAGGGATACATCGAAATGCGCAATATAACTTGTTTCACGCATGCAGCAATAAACGAACAACCTGAATGGTGAGTTACGAAAATGATTGAAGAAATTTATCGTATTGTTGCTATAATGTTATATTTAGATTGAATACATAAACGAGCTCGTAGGTATGTTATTATTTCATTTTGAAACTATTCATTTATTTCCATTTATCTTTAGAATTTATTCTGCGAAATCAGCATAACTGTAAGTGAAATCTTTTGTTATAAACTAATGATTTCCTTTTTGATTTAAAGACCGATCAACATCGTAGATCCATAGGTGAGTGTTTCTGATATGAACCAGTTCTCTTCTAGTGTATTTAGTTTTTCAAATGGATAATTTCATTGACCTGCCGCCACTCGCAGCCATTTGATTCCTGAATTTTGCATTCAAAAAATTCTGAAGTAAAAGTTGAGTGTTGTGTAATTGTTTGGTCTGAATTAATATGATTCTTTTATATTTGTAGTGTATTCTCGCATCGGCTTAAGACAAAGATTGTTTGAACATTATACTTTTTTGCGACTTGTATAGTGAACAGTAAACTGTACAACGAATGGCCTGTCGCATTTAAATCTGCTTTGTTTGTAGTAAACAGCGGAGCACAGTCATTGGAACAGCTCGGTATCGTATCGGAGAAGGGTTTCATACGAAACCAAAAGTAGATTTCGAATTCGTTGCAAAGTGCCGAATCCTTTTTTGGTTTCGTATAAAACCTTTTTTGTTTTCAGTGTACAGAAACATGAATATTCAAACACACCATCATATGATTTAGATGGAATTGATACGTTAGATATTCAATAGTTGATATCAGCCGCCTATGAACAGACAGTACATCTCGTTAGAAATTAAAATATTTTAGATATCCTAAACCATCACAATATAAATTGTCTAGATAATGTTAGCAGTTACACATTTAATATGTTAAACAAAAACTCAAAAATGATCAATTGGTCTTTTCGAATCGAGAATGACGTGGATGAGGAGTTTAGGTTAGACGAGGAAAATGACGTCAATGATATTGCTGATTACCCGTCAGACGAACGTGCTGATGAATCCTTGTAAGATTCTCAAAATGCTGTCGATGAGGGTGGTGATGAGGAGGAGGAAGGTATATTAAACTCAACGAAATCTTATTTCAAAGGAATGAGGATTGATGATAATATGAATCCAACTTTAAGACATTCATATTTCAAAATTAAAATAAAAGATAGCAGTAAATATATGCACACGTAGTCGGCGTGCTGGTTGCAATTGAATCAAATAAAGAAATTATCGAGCGATCGTTTATCTCGTGTCATGCAGCAAACATCTAATAGCAATTAGTGAATTTCTTGCTTATGCTTTCTTTATTCTCAACAGTTGTTACTTTTATTAATAAAGAAAGCAAGTTCTTTACATTTTTCTAACTTTATTTCATTCTGTTCCACTAAGCTCTAAATTATAAAAAGCGTTTCAAAGCACTTTCTTGTACTTTGAAAGTACTTGCGGCCACTTCACATTACTTTAAGCTACTCCAACTTGCTTTGAGTTACTTCATAATACTTTGAACTACTTTCCTATTTCAACTCTGCCTTTCCCCCTTGACAACAACTATAAAGCGAGTACACAATGTTTGAAAACTGTCTAAACATTACGATTGCTTTTGATCATTTATTGTTATTTTCATGTCTTTTCACATTGAAATAATGATAACGATCAAGATTTAGCGTTTAAGCCATTTGAAAATGAACTCTAACAGGCTCGAAATCCATTACGGCAGTTCACATTCACCCACACCCACAAGATGCTTTTCTTCTTTTGAAAATGATTATTTTGAACAGAATCTTGCTAAATATCGAGCCATCTGATGACTTTTTTCGAGCAAAAGACGAAACACGTCATGGTAGCTCATCTCACCCAAACAGCATGAGGTACAGATCTCATTCAAAAAGTGGCGCCCTACCTATTCTTATAACTCTTTCGAAAATCAACTGATATTATTATGTTCAACATTTTATTCAAATAAAAGCTTCAGTATGTGGTTAATAGTTCAAAGAAGAATTGAAAAACAAATGCAAGAATATAAATGATGCTAAAAACCACTATTGAATCAAGATAAAGCATGTTACTCTGACGATAAACGCATGATTCCTTCTTACGTTTTAGCAATGAAGCAAAACTCCAACTGTACTTGGACCGTTATTTGCCGTAACTATATCAGGTTTCGCATCATTATTAACATCAGCAACCACAACCGACTGTGGATAGCTGCCAGTTGCATAGGTAGTTTGAGAAGGAAATGTGCCAGTACCTGTATTGAGAAGAACACTAACTGTACTTTCACCGTAATTTGCCGTAACTATATCAGGTTTCGAATCATTATTAACATCCACGACCGCAACTGAGTATGGAGTTCTGCCAGTTGTATAGTTAGATTGAGAAGAAAATGTGCCAGTACCTGTATTGAGAAGAACACTAACTGTATTTGCAAGGTCATTTGCCGTTACTATATCAGGTTTCCCATCATTGTTGACATCAGCGACCGCGACTGACCCTGGACCACGTTGAGTTGTATAGTTAGATTGAGAAGAAAATGTGCCAGTACCTGTATTCAGCAAAACACTAACTGTATCTACAACCTGATTTGCCGTCACTATATCAGGTTTCGCATCATTGTTGACATCAGCGACTGTGGCTGACTGTACACCACGGTCAGTTGCATAGGTAGTTTGAGAAGGAAATGTGCCGGTACCTGTATTGAGAAGAACACTAACTGTATTTTCACCGTAATTTGCCGTTACTATATCAGGTTTCGCATCATTATTAACATCCACGACTGCAACTGAGTATGGAGTTCTGCCAGTTCCATAGATAGTTTGAGAAGAAAATGTGCCAGTACCTGTATTCAGCAAAACGCTAACTGTGCTTCCACCTAAATTTGCCGTAACTATATCAGGCTTCCCATCATTGTTGACATCAGCGACCGCGACTGACCCTGGACCACGGTCAGTTGCATAGGTAGTTTGAGAAGAAAATGAGCCATTACCTGTATTGAGAAGAACACTAACTGTATTTGCACCGTAATTTGCCGTTACTACATCAGGTTTCGCATCATTATTAACATCCGCGACCGCAACTGAGTACGGAGATCTGCCAATGGAAAACGTGAGCGATGCGAGGTACATGCTGTTGCATACTATCAAGTACAAAAAAATAGGAGTTAGGGCGTGTGTGTATGCATCGATAGAATATAAGACAAAAAAGAATGTAAATTGACCAGCCCAGATCGTTGGCTGAGAAGACGCAAAAGAAAGCGACCACCACGTGAACTCTTAGCGAGCAGTCTTAAAAATGTTTTCTTTATTCGACATATGGAACATTGGCTTGTTAGACAGAAGTACATTTTAATTATAACAAGAGAAAAACATGGTCTGTCACCCCACATTCTTAGCTGTTCGATCAGTTCTTCGAACGATCTGATCTACCGACGATTGCACTACTGTGCAATGCAAAATGAAAACAACTACTGCAAAGACGCACTTGCCTCTGAAAATGATATATCTACAAAATACAGTTGACTTACTAATAGCCGTAGTAGTGGTAGTAGTGGTTTGTGTTGTCGTGGTCGTAGTAGTGGTAGTAGTGGTTTGTGTAGTCGTGGTCGTAGTAGTGGTAGTAGTGGTTTGTGTAGTCGTGGTCGTAGTAGTGGTAGTAGTGGTTTGTGTAGTCGTGGTCGTAGTAGAGGTAGTAGTAGTTTCTGTAGTCGTGGTCGTAGTAGTGGTAGTAGTGGTTTCTGTAGTCGTGGTCGTAGTAGTGGTAGTAGTAGTTTCTGTAGTCGTGGTCGTAGTAGTGGTAGTAGTAGTTTCTGTAGTCGT
>CAJNOJ010000220.1:162850-175719 GCA_905250025.1 Adineta ricciae
CGACTAAAGAAAACAATCGAAAGATTAAACAAATCTTCATTAACACAGAAGCAACTTGAACAGGAAACAGAAGTCACTCGCGAAAAATTGCAAATTGAATTGGACGAATGTCGCGAAAAGAATTTCACTTATGAAGAGACTTTAATACGTTTAAAACGTGACCGCGAACAATTGTTGAAAGACTTAGAAAAGAAAACAGCTACAATCAACTCTATCGAATTGAAATTAAGGAATTTCGTAGGCAAGAAATCGTCGAATATTGAGAACAATTTCAACGAATTAGAAAAAGAATTCGAAAAAATCCTTCTCAAATCGACTTCATTAGAAGAAAAACTAATCGAAAAAGATCAGGGAATTCTGCAATTAACTCAAAAACTTCAAGAACAAATCCTTCTGATGAAAAACGATTTCGATGAAAAACATCAAATGTTTTTGACGCAAAAAGAACAACTATTACTCCGACATCAAAACGATATTCAGACATTGAATAATCAACTACAAGTTCGTCGTACTTTCTTCAGCTTTCGATTTACTCCATAATCTTTCGTTTAGAAAATGGAAATTCATGTGAAGGAAAGCGAACAACGTTTCAGCAGTGAGAAGAAATCGAAAAACGATTTGAGCGAACAAATGGAGAAATATGATTTGATTCTAAAACATCTCATCTCGCTTTGGCTTCCACTTCAACGTAGATATTTACAACTGATCGATTCGAATCGTTTTCTTAAACAAGAATATGTTCGGTACAACCAAATCAAACAAATTCTCAATCCGAATCATTTATTTCCAAATCGTTTTCGACTTTATGCCATTTCCATCATTGCTGCGAAAAGATTTTCTTCGCTGAAGAAAAATTCTCTTTCTGTCAAACTTCTCCCTGCATCATCGAATGTCTTTTACGATGAAAATATTCTTTCAAACTATAACAAAAAGAATTTCATTCCGAATCTCAATTTCGATCAGTTATTTCCATCGTTGATTCATCAATTGAATCGATTTTATTCGCCAATACAAAAAGGGTTAGCCACACCTCACTTCGATTAATCGAAACCTCTCTTGTTTTTCAGAACATTGCTTAAATCAATTGCCAATGGACTTCCGAGATCTTCGTTTACAAAGGTTTGTCTCACCTTTTAAACAAATTTTTCCTCGAAATCTTTCTTCCAGACAAATGATCTGATTCATTCGTTGATTGTTCAAGTTGACCAATCAGGTAAGTCTCTACTACGATCTCCTTCTTTCAACGAAGAATTCTTTGTTCATAGAATTGAAACTTCGTGAAAAAGAAAATGAATGTTCGCAACTGGAGAAAACTTTGGAGAAATATGCGAATGAAATCGATTCTCGAATTGATTACAATCAATTTGAACGCATATGCGATGAATTACAACGAGCACTGGATCGTGAAAAACAAGCGCAAGATTTACTGAACGAACAAAATAGCCAATTGAAATCTTTAACGGATATTATTCACCAGACGCAAAACGAAAAAGATTTCATTCAAGAGAAATGCAATCAGATGAAACAGAACGAAAATTATTCGAAAGAGAAGATTCAGCAGTTGACGAAATCTCATCAACAAATGGATGAAAACGTGANGGATATTATTCACCAGACGCAAAACGAAAAAGATTTCATTCAAGAGAAATGCAATCAGATGAAACAGAACGAAAATTATTCGAAAGAGAAGATTCAGCAGTTGACGAAATCTCATCAACAAATGGATGAAAACGTGAAACGAGCTGAGAAGGCGATACGACTGGTTGTTAAGTAAATGAAATTTCTTCGTCTTCGATTGTGTTCATCTTTGTTTGTTTTGTTTAAGTGATAAAGAGATGATTTCTGCGTTTTGTACGCGAATTAATTCTTTATTAAATGTGGGTGAAAGACGTGGACTAGAAAGTTTACAGCAAACTCTGATTCAATTGGACGAACTCGTTCAACTTCCGCCGAATTTCGATCAGAAAAAGTCTCCGCCTGAGATGATCTTATGTCAAGTACGTTGATCAAGCGCGATTCGGTTCCAAAATGATCCGTTTTTTGCTTCTAGACTATGGCAAATGGATTTGTTCATTTGTTGAGTCGTCTCAAAGACGTTTTGAATGCAAATACAAAAGATATTGAATCGTTGAAAGAACATTGTCAAATGTTAACTGATCAATTTCGACAAACTTCGACAGAAGAGATCTCACAGACGAATGATTCGTCACAAACGATTATCGTTCAAGCACATCCTGTTCGAATTCAAGTGAACCATCATCCTCAATCAGCATTTAAACCTATTAAACCGGAACAAGATGACTAGAGGAAAAAGTTCTTTTTCTTCATTCTCAGTGTTGTTTTTATGTCAATTTGATAAAATAGTGAATAGATATAACTCATGAAAATGCTTTTAGTTTGACTATGACCAAAATTGGTTAGATCTGATACAGATGGTATAATGTTCTAATTCAATGAATACGAGGGATAGTCGAGAGTACGTCCGAATGTTTTGAAGATAATGGCATAATATTTGAACGACTAATGAGTATCCGATTTTATGAACTTTAGTCAGTGAGAGAGATGACATTGGCGAAACTTATCATCCTTTATATACCAAATCAAATGAATCTTCGGAGAACATCTCGAAGTGACATACAAGCAAAAAAATATTTGTACGAATATATACAACGTACATACATGTATTTTGAACATGGTCATCAACGCGAACTGATGTGAATGCTGGTTCATATATTACACTATATGCAGACATGAATAAAAATGAAATGTAAGATCGCTTGCCAAAATAGGCACTCACGCTGCACTACTGGACGGCAACTGCGTCTCTTTACCCATTTGTAATTATGTCAGATCGATAGCATAGTCATATGAGTAACGAGAAAGAAATTGAATAAACCTAACTGTCGTGCATGTTGAACATCAATAAAGAGTTATAAGTAAATCTTTTACAGTCCTTGCGCATTTTCCCGCAGATGGTTTCTTATAAATTTGTTAATGCACCATGTTGTATTTCAGGAAAGTATCCATCAAACAAATGAGGATATTTAAACAGGGAGGGGGTCGTTTTATAAAATCTGTAGAAAATTATCGCGAAAACAGATGAATGTGCTGATTGGTTCTCGAATTTATTCATTTTTCAGTATGCAAAAACAAAGATAATATAAAAAGAAAAACGAAGAGTATGTGATATACACATTTTCACGATATCCCGTAGTAAAATACTTATTCAGTGCTTGGAAAAATCCAATGGAAGGAAGAGAAAAAAAAGGCTAGGTCGTATTTACGTACATATGCTATGCATTTGATGAAGCCATTATTGCTTCATAGTTGTCTATCTAACAACAATACAATGTTCTTCAACTCATCTATCTATTTTATTTTTCTTTTCTTTTTTTTTGTATATAGAAAGATTGTGTTATAACCAACACACTGTCATTTTTAGGACGTTTGACTCTACAGTAAGTTTAAAAAGAACATCAATAATCACTAATTTCGAACAATTCGTAATAGCGGTAATACTGTGTCGTAAAAAAATAGGAAATTCACATGTTTTCCTTAGTTGATCATAAATTGATTTGTATATAACATAAAATAGTGTCTCTTTTCTTTGATCTGTTCGTGAAGATTTCTCCGTCTAACCTCCACCAACAGTCACGTATGCACCTCTTAAGATGCTTCTGTTGGGATTCTTCCAATTATACGACGTATCGGACTTTTCCTTCTCCCGTATATTTGTTTGGAATTATTCCTTACCACGATTATATATATATATAGTTGTATACATCGCTATATATGTGTGTGCGTGATTCTCTTTTGTTCTTTCTCATTGTTTTGCTGTTTGTGTTCTCACAATCAACACCGAACATGCAAAATCTAAATATTCGTTTTAGAATTTGCAATATAATGGCTGATTTTGAAGTGTTTGGTAACCGTAATTTGAATGTCAATCAAATGAATCAAGAAATTAGCAGGGGAATAGCACCGAAAACAATCGACCGCGTCGATCAAGCTTATCAAAGTCGTCCAGGTGACAGCTCTGCACATGTTCATTTTGAGGGTGGTAAGCACGCACTAAGAGATGATGGAACATGGAAGCATGGAGGAAGAAAATTGTCCAGAGCGGAGAAACAGTGGCTTCAAAACTGGAATTGGCCGTTACCAAATGATCAGTAATCGATAACACGAAAGCACTCTTCCACTTTTATCATTAAAGAATGGGTGTAAACAGGCGATCGTTCGTCTAGTCATCCACTCTGTAATCATTAGAGTTCCATACACGTTGAACGTCTGACATTATTCAGGATTTTTAAATAAAATCAGTCTCGAGAACTTGTTTTAATTATGATAGATTTTATTATTAATTTTAAAGTCGTTGAATTCTTGTATCCTCCGTTAACATTATGCAAAAGATGTACTACAATCCAAATCTTACCATGTAACTACATCATTGCTATCTTGTGTATGCTATTCTCATTGACAGAATTATATAAGACGGGTTAGACGAGAGCACGCGATACCTATTACTTAAACTGATATTCGTCAAAACCTCAAGATACGGAAATTTCCAATAAATGTTTCTTTTTCTAAATGTTGTTCGACATGAAAAAAGGCAAAAATCATGTTTTCTTATGTCACTTGACGATTAAACTTCATTTTAAGAAACACCTTCATTCTGATTATAAATGTCGGCCAATGTCATTGGTTCAGTGACATTTGTTGTTCCGAATCCTAATGTTTCCGAGAGAATTTTTGAATTTTCTAAGCTTAATTTGTTGAATTCATAATTGGCAATTAAACGACCCTTGCGCAGTAAAGCTGGATCGATTGTCGTTAAATCACAATTAAATGTGNCGCCACATTTAATTGTGATTTAACGACGTCGGAATTGATATAAAAATCTGAAAACTCGACCATCACGCCGTTTTTTAAATCACAAAAACACGTATTGACTTCCATTTGATTTGTTAGACAATTGAAATTTCCGGTGATCAGATCGGTATTTGAATCATGTTGGAATTCATCATGGAAATAACCTCGTATTGTTGTTACATGGAATAATCCTCTATCAATATTGCTGGCACAATGTAAAACACATGGAAGTGAACGATATTTTGCGAGAAACAGGTGGATTGTTGATGCAGGATAACGATCGCCTGGAAAACTTAATCGAAGACAAGACTCCAGTGATAGGTTCGAGAAAGCACCAATATATTCAGGATTCGGTTTAACTTCGCTGGCTGTGATTTCTGTTTTGTCAGACATTGTTGCTGGAAATTTTATATTGAGGTATAAGAAAAAAAAACGAAGATCATTTATAGTACAATATGCAATTTAATCCCCAAGATTACGAAAGTATTGTGAAATAACAAAAAAGTACAGACAAATTTGTTCATTGGTGATTTCAATAAGACAGCGACATGTGAAAATTATTTATTAAGAAGAAAATTTGTATACTATTCTTTTTGTCTTGTTATAGATCGAGTATGTTTTTGTCAAAAGTGCATTTCGTCATGAAATTGATTAGAAAGGAAAATAGTTAATAACACCTTCATGTGCTTTTCTCTCAATTCTATTGGTTGAATGACTCTGCGAATAGAAAATGTCAAGTAAAGTCAATTATAGTTATCATTCCTTAGAATGATGATTAAGTTCCAATAGTAGGCATATCTTGAACAGTTATTCTTCTACATCGTCTTGTCATCCATGCTATAATCTTCACTAATAATGGTACAATCAGACGTAAAACAGTTAATAAACCACCAACTAAACCAAATAGTATAGTAATAATCGAAACCACATTGTTCGTCGCTTCATACATATATGTGCATTGTTTCGGTTGACAATGATTGTAATATTTGTCGTATTTAATAGATTGATTCCACTGTTCGATCATTAGCTGGTCAAGAATATCTTGTATTGTTGCGTCAACAGAGTATTTACTTGGTGATGATGAATCAAGAACTGTGACATTGAATGGTGAAGTGTATGTAATATATTTCTGAATTTCACTGATGCACGTTTTGTCATAGAAGCACGTAAGACTCGACTGAAGAAGTGCTTCGATAACGTAGCATCCATAAAAGAAGTGTGATATGGAAAATGGTGCGGCTATCATGGGATGACTTTGGACAGGATAGGGTATGACACATTTGACTGTTTCGTGACATGTGCAAGTAGAGTGGCTCACTGGATATATATTTAAGTCTAGACTCCCAATAAACTGATAATTTGACAGAAATGCTGACATTATCACATTATTCGCTGTTGTCCTTTGAATAATCTCAAAAGAAAGAAGAAAACTGCTCGTCGTTAATGGTCGTAATTGGCTAAGTAGCGATTCGAAGGTTGATAAAAATATCTCCGGTGATGTGACAATTGCACTAAGGTATTCATGCGAATAGAATTCATTTAGCCGATTCGAGATGCTTCGATTGACCATTTGACACAGTGTATCCAACGCTTGAAATGTTGACGAACCTAGATAGAGGAAGTCGTCTTTGTAGATATTCTGATATAGGTAAGTTCTGGCAAGATATGTCAGCCATTCTTCAGTTACAAAATCACTTGAGCACACTTGATGTAATGTGTAAGTCACCTGAAGAAATTCTTTGTAGTTGGTTGATACTTTTGTGCATGGACATGTGAGAGTTTGAGAATGTTCTTCATAAAGTTGCCGATACTCGCTAAGTGAAGGGTTTTCTCTGGTGACGGTTATTGTGACATTGATTAATGAATAGTAGAAGAGAATAGTTATCAATGATAGAATGAATAGAGGGATGAATAGTCTAGTTGACAGTCGTTCGTCTCGAAGATCGTTTTCGTCGGTTGAAGGCGGAACTGATGGAAACATATTGAAGTTGTAGATGAAGTGTAGTATTTTGGTCAAATAGACTGTGGATCGTGGTTGACTATTGATTCCTAAAATACAAAGGAAAGTCTATTAATAATTCGAACCTTAAGGCTAGTGTCGTCGAAAACATAAAGAATATTTACGGCAAAGGGCGTACACTTTGATAACAGAAAAGTTCGAAAGCTTAAATCGCTTTCACCCTCACCCTCATCCTGGTGTTGTTGTCGTCGTAATACCAGTTTTCCTGCGATGAACTTTACGAGAATCGGCACAATCAGTCGTAGAATCGTACTCAAGCCACCCACCAGTCCAACTATGGCGGTCATGATAAATATCACATCATTCTTCTTCTTGTATGTAAATGTGCATTGTTTTGGTTGGCATTCACTGTAATACTTTTCATATGTAGGAGCCACAGCCCACTGTTCGATCATTAGTTCACTAAGAAGCTGTTCAAGGGTTGAGTTGACCAAGAATCGACTAGGTGATGATGCATTAAGCGACATGTCATTTGTTGGTGGTTCACCGTGTAAATATGAGAGGATTTGTGTGACGCATGATTGATTATAGAAGCATTCAAGAGTCGATTGCAAAGCGGCATCAATGACGTAACATCCCGTTAATAAACCAGGTATCTCCAGTAATGTCGTATGATTCGGGTATGCAAAGATAGATACCGGTTTCTTGAAGTTACGTTCAATAGGATCAGTACAGGTTTCATTGGAATCTTTAAGCACGTAATCGAATGTATAATAACGATGATAAAAATAATAGTTAGTTTTTCTGGCCGATAGGAGGTAGTTGGCTCCAGTCGTATTCTGTATCAGATCAAGTGCAAGGAAAAGGTTTGTTTTTCCGATACTCATGAACTGGTCCAATGATGATTTCGTTTGTAGTGTAAATAACTCGAATGACGTGACAGATGTGGTTATGTACTGATTGGAATAGAATTGACTTAAACTGTCTGAGATTGTTTGCTTTGCCATGTTACAAACCGTATGGAAGGATTGAAACAATGCTTGACCTATCCATCGGAAATCATCAGAATGAACTTGATTGTCATCAGATCGGTAAGAAAGATATTCAAACCATTCGTCAGTTATTAATACACTCGAACACATTTGATGTAAGGTGTAAGTCACCTGAAGAAATTCTTTGTAGTTAGTTGATACTTTTGTGCATGGACATGTGAGTGTATGATGATGCATTTCATAGAGTTGCCGATATTCATTAAACGAAGGGTGTTCTCTCGTGACGGTTATCGTGACATTAATCAATGAATAGTAGAAGAGAATAGTTATCAATGACAGAACGAATACAAAGATGAATATTCTTGTTGACATTCGCTCGTTTCGAAGATCGTTTTCGTTGGTTGAAGGCGGAACTGATGCAAATAAGTTCAGTTTCCAGAGTTTGTTGCTGATCTGCGAAAACGAGTTGGTTTGCACTGTATTGACGTCATTTTCTGTAATAGAGAAAATACGTGTACACTTCAATACGGCGTTTCAAATCGTGTTTCACAAAAGCAAATTTCACTAGTGAGGTATGAATTATGATACTATCGGTCGGGTTATCAGTTTAGTATTAAAACAGCGATTTAGTTTTCCTTAAATCTTCGTTCACACCCACGCTACTTCTTTCAAAGAGACTCAGTAGGAGCTAAAAGAATTGCCTGTCGCATGGATTCCGCCTTTAAGTCACTGACTTTAATTGAAGTTTCTATAGAAAAAGATTTTCACTCATCAGTCATCGTTTGTGTCACAATTGCTATAAACGCCTGAGAACGATTGTATTACCGTGATCTGTTGCTTGTATTCTTCTTTTTCTTCTAATAAACATAACCGACGCGGGTACGATCAATCGTAGAATCGTACTCAAGCCACCCACCAGTCCAACTATGGCGGTCATGATAAATATCACAGCATTCTTCGTCTTGTATGTATATGTGCATTGTTTTGGTTGGCATTCACTGTAATACTTTTCGTATATAGGGGTCACAGCCCACTGTTCGATCATTAGTTCACTAAGAAGCTGTTCAAGGGTTGAGTTGACCAAGAATCGACTAGGTGATGATGCATTAAGCGACATGTCGTTTGTTGGTTGTTCGCCGTGTAAATATGAGAGGATTTGTGTGACGCATGATTGATTATAGAAGCATTCAAGAGTCGATTGCAGAGTTGCTTCAGTAGTGTAGCATCCGGCTAATAGACCTGATGCATAAGATGGCACTGACCGATCTTCCACTCTGTGAAACTGTACTTTACTAGTGCATCTCATGGCATGATCACACTTGCAACTGTTATACCATTGAGGATACACTTCGATGTCACCTGGATATGTTCGCAGTTTCATATGATAATTTGTTTGCCTTGCTGAGAGAAGGCCATTGGCCTGTGTTATATCTCGCGTCATGTTAAACAACAGAAAAAAGTTTCTCTTTGTCGACGCTTTAAACTGATTAATTAGTGATTGCATTTCTTCAGTAAATAAATGTAGCGGAATTACAGTTGCGCTCCTATATTGATCGGAGTAGAACTGGCTCAAACTGTCTGAAAGTGTTTGATTTGCCATTTGACAGAATGCTTCTATCGTTTGAAATTGACTATAGGCAATAGATCGAAAGTCCTCTTTTGTGAGCATGTTCCGATGGTGGTACGATGCAAAAGGGCGGCGCCACTCTTCTGATACAAATCTACTACTACATATCTGGTGTAATGTGTAATCAATATCGAAGAAAGTAATGTGATCAATCGATGGTTTGGCGCATGGACATATCAGACTGTTAGAATATCGAGATTGCAAAGTAAAATAGTAGTCCAGATCAGGATGATCTATTACCTTCTTGTTTGTTATATAAATACGCCAATTATATAGAAAAAGAATGGTTAAGAATAATAACAACAAGACGATGAATACTCTTGTGGAGATTCGCTGACTTCGTAGCTCATGATCATTCGCTGCTGGTGGCATAGATTTGAAGAGATTGTAAACTCGAACAGATTCCGCTAATCTGTTGAACCATTCGTGTCTTTGTCGTACTAGCAGCGACACTAAGAAACACAATGAGAATCTATATGTTTCTTTATGCCCGACATGGTCCTGGAAATTGTAAACTACAAACGCGTCAAGAAATGCGCAAGTCTGCCTTCGTTCTTGGCTAGAATCTGATTGTATTCTCGTTCAAGCCGGTTAGAAGTGCAATTGAGAGGCGCTATACACACTAGAATTCTATTCCTTTCTCAGTCAGTAATAATGACACCACTACATTCATGCCATTCTTTTCAACTTTTAAAATTCTACTTACTGCGAAGAAAATCAGTGAGAGCAATGAAAGAAATGTCATAAAATTTGATTTCATGATATTTTCCTCTGCGCCACATCCTCTCGATTACAGCCATATGTTCTCGAATCAATTCTTTGACGCAATGACATAATACATCAGCAATAACATGCGTCTCTTTTCTATTAGCGTATGAGATATCATATCCTTTCAAAGGATCCGAAAAGAAAATATTTTAGCGACAGATGTAGTATAAAAAGTATGAATAAATAAATTAGTTCTACATGCCTAGAAATAAATAGAGATGTGACGTAAATCACCATGTATCAAGAAATGGGAAAAGATTTGTTCATAAAATGGTCCGAATTTCGTTTTACAAGCGTTAGTATTTAAAGTCACGTTGGGCCTTGATCTATTCTGGAAGATTCTCATTGAGAATGTACGTATATTTGTTATTTTTGAACACTCTAGTTCTTCGTGCATCGTGAATGTTTGAATTTGTTTTTGAAATACTTCGTCCGCAGTAATTATCTCGTCATGCTTTTATCTATGTCACTATTTTTAATAATAGATGTGCAAAAGCAGCCTGCTCCAGTTTCATATTATTTTGTTTTACAATGATGATAATGAATATATATCACAACAGTACTTTGCGAAATCGTTAACGTTCACGATTCAAAGTCCACTCGATTTCGGAAATTGTAAAGATTGTAACTTTCAGCTTGAAGGAACTTAAGAGTTCCTTGACTAGATCGAGGCTTATTGATCGAAGTGGACAAGCGTTTTGGGATTATTTTGGCTCAAATAAAACGTATAGACGGCCTTTACTTATGAAATCCAGCAACTCTCCCGACATACTCTTTACCAACATAAAATTGATAAATCCGCCGTTTTGGTTTCTATTTTCTATCGATAATTCAGTTTATGTTGTATTTTCCGACTAGGTTCTAAGTGTTCTTTCAACATCGCAGAACAGACCTAAGAATATGGACGGCTTTGGCACGGAAACATGTTCACATGTTTCAATAAAGAACACTCATGTGATATATGGCGATGATTGTGTGTTGTTTAAGAACGGCTCGAATTTTATAACAGGTAATAACATAACCTGTATGGGTTCACATGACTTATCTGTTGGCAGTCACAGGTTACAGACTGAATTCCCATACATAGCCAGAAATATCTACGTATCTAATGCGAAAATGATCAATTGTACACCAGCAACTCATATTCAATTCTTTCCAGATGGCCCGTCTCGTAGAATAGTGCTTGTAAGCAATGTAACTGACAAAGACGTTACAGTCGATAATTGCTACGAATCAAACCATATGGCATGTATGGATTATTCGTTCACTGCCGAACTTACCAAGATAGAGTTTATCAACATCACTGGAAAAACCTCGCTGAAATACAATCCGAAAGTTGCAAAAATCTATTGCCCCCCATCGGATACTTGCGATATAACCTTCACATAATGGAATGTTCATGCTCCAAGTGGTAATCCATTGGGTATTGCGTGTAATGGTACTACGTCTTCGACTTCGAAAGAAAAATTTCTCTACTTCTTCTAATATTATGATACTTTTGTTTTGAATTCGCTTATTTTCNATAGGCAACCCTTCAGTCAATCCACCATATAAACCAAGAATCGTAGTCAACGTGTATACAAAATCATTTCTTTCGACATATGTATATCGACAGTTCGATGGTGCACATATCGAGTAATAACTCGAATAATTAGACGAATTCTGCCATGATTCGATGAACAACTCATCAATCAAAGTACCGATCGGTGTTGATGAGATTGGTGTGAAACGACTAGAAATCGATTGATTTAAAGGCGACGGAACAAATGAGCTTTTGACAAATTTAGCTAACTCTGTCAAGCATTCTGAACTGTAAAAACATTCAAGAGTTGAAAGTCGAAGGCCATGAACAGGTAAACATCCGACAACGAGACCTACAAGCAAGAAGAAGTTGAATTCTATTCTTCATCAATATTTTACCAGTGAATGTTCCTCCGTAGTTCATATTTTTCAGCTTCGATCTTGTACATGTCGAGGAAGTCTCACATGAACAGATCTGACCACTTTCATTTACTGAAACTGGACTTGTTGAGAACTTGTGCAACTTTCCAACAGGTGTTGTTACTAGATTCCAATTTGTCGAGAGAAAATTTTGAAATTGATTAGCATGAAGCATGCCATTGACATATTGAAGTGTTCGTCGAAAATCACGAGGCGTTTCTCGTATAAAATTGCTCACAATTGAGTGAATTTGATCATCGAATGAGCGTCGTGATAATGGCTCGACAGTGACGAGTTCTCGAGCCGATAGTATTCGTATCCTTTCCACAACGGTGTTGTTTGCAAGAGAACATAATGCTGCCAGCAGCCGAAATTGTGTACTCAACACTTTACCGTCCATGGGTATAAAATACATGCCGCTTCTATCGGACCCCCAAAGAATTTTCGAGAAGTTAAACGAAACAAAGTCACTTGAACAGATTTGATGATATTCACTTGACTTGATAGAGAGAAATTCGGAAAAGGAAACTGCAGTTTGTAAACATGGGCAAGAAAGTTTGGATGAATATTTTCTTTGAAGAGATTCAAAGGTTGATTCGGATGGAAATGGAATTGTGAGCGAGTGCACTGACACATTGAAGGCAGTAACGTTGATAACAATGAGAAGGATGATGATGAAGAAAATGACAAAAACACGAGTAGCGAAGCGCTG
>CAJNOJ010000221.1:0-161021 GCA_905250025.1 Adineta ricciae
AGCCGATTGTGATGCAGCAGCAGCAGTAGTCCCTGTTGTATATGCTTCTTCTGATTTGGGTCGCGCAACGCAAGTTGCGGCACTCGCATTAAAGGCACGTGTATTATTGTATAAAGCAAGTCCTTTAAATAATGGTGGAAATAATGGATTATGGCAGGCAGCAGCAGATGCGGCACAGGAAGTAATGGCTTATGGCCCCCCTCCCGGTACTGGTGATTATGATCTGTATAATGATTATTACAAAATTTGTTTCCATTCAATTTTAATAATGATTTTGAAGATAATTGATGAAAATCAACTTGATTACATTGAACACGTTTTAAAAATAAAGATTGATTTTGAATATATGAAATACTTGAAAGATTTTGTATATCAATTCTATTTGATATGAATAGCCAAAATATTTGATCATTTATTATAAAATTTTTTGTTTTAATTTGTTTATTTTCTTCAAATGGAATTGATTTTATTGAATAAATGTTATTTTCATTATTAATTCGTTTGATTTGTTGAATGGTTGAACATGATGATATATTTATTGGAGTTTTTTTTAATAAATTTTTAAAATTCGATGTAGGAAGTAATTTAATCGCACCATTTTCTTTTAATAAAGATTCATTTTTTATAAAGATATTTTAATAAATCTTTCATTTCATTATCATTTATTGATATTGTTGGTATTTCACAAGATTCTTTAGACATTTGTTTTTCGTTGTATCTAAAAAAAGAACATTTCTCATTTTGTAATCATCGATCATCAAATGTGTTTATTATGTTATTATTGAGGACATATAAAGGTAAATAAAAGTAAAAACAATATGACATTTTTATTTGAACTATGTAGGTTAACTTCAGTTTATTGAAGTTTTTTTTTTTTTAAATTATTTTATTTTTTACCTTTGTCAATTCTTAAGATATTTCAGGGAAAAAATTCTTTTTTTTCTAATGAAAAGATAAGAAATAAAATTATTTTCATGATTCTTTATATATGAAAACAAATTCATCGATTAAATTCAAAATTATATCATTAAGAAAATACTGATGAATTATGTTTTGTATTTAGTCAGTGAAATTTCTTCAAAAATAACTTCAAATGATGCTAAAAAATGAAATTAAATAATCAGAAAAGACGAATGTAGAAGGTTATTTTTGTGAATAGAAGAAAAACAACAAGGGATAGTTACGCATTAAATCATTATCTTTCTTTAAGGACGTGAAAAGAGAATTTTGTTTAATCTTTGTTTTCATTGAGAAAGATTGCAAATATTTATTTTCCTAAATAAAGAAATGTTTTGTGTTTTCGAGATTATCTTCGAAGCAACTTTCATTTTTAAAGTATTTTATTCTTAATCTTTGAACTCGAATTTACTTTTATTATTTCTTTAAATATGATAGATAAAAAGAACGAACACGTGTCTTTTCACCTTTAATAAATAGTACATTCGTATCTATATTTATTCACCTGGTCTATAGAAAAATTACTGAGTTCTGAGGTGATTTTTTTGTTTACAGTTAAAGATAAATAAGTTTTTTCTATTATGATAAAGATATAATTTTAATATTTAATCAAAATACAAGAAAAAAATTATTTTTATATTTTTTAACTAAAAAAAATCAAACTCATATGAAAATGCGAATATTTTGGGTAAAATATTTTATACTTTATTTATTTGGTGGAAAAAATGGTTATTATATAGATTGAATCGATTAACAAAGTATCAAAATTTACTATTGTAATAACTCCTAGTTTCATTTTATTTTGTACCATTATTGAAGTAAAAATAGACAAATATCTTAGAACATAGACATATGACGCTTAAAATTAGTAAAGTTAATTGATGATGGATTTACAGCGTGTTTTATATCGATTAAATTGTTATTAACAGAAAAAAAAACATTTTCAAAGAATTTCGCTAGGGGGTGAACCCCCTCCCTGCTCCGCCACTGGCCTACCCAGGTCAACAAATCCGATGCTGGATCCGACCATCCGACAAAGTCCGATCGGATTCCTGGAAACGGAATTGCATTGGAATCCGACTAGAAAAATCCCGTCGGTTGTTGCCAATTTTATGAGCGAGCTTTCTAGCTATATTCTATGATGATCCTTAGAANAAGCTCGACCAATCGAAACATTTTGGTCTATTCTTGAACAAATGGTATATGCTGGTGGTTGGGAAGCACAAAACATTGATCAATTGAAGAGAAGAATTAGGAAAAAATTACATGAAGTTGATATTAAAGTTGTACAAACCATGTTTTCAGGCATACCAAAACAGCTTCGACGAATTGCTGATAAAGGACCTTATGAAGCCTGTTCTTTTTGATTTTTTGTACAGTAGCATCAGTACTTTTGTTATATAGGAAAAATAAAAAATGAAAGTTTGTTGTTCGAAAAAAACGGATAAAACAAATTTGTCTCAAAACTTATGCAACAGGGGTTAGTTTGTCTATCACTCTCATTGTTGTTGATTTTAATAATGATCATCGATCGGACATTCCCGTCGGAAATTTGAACTTCTGCAATGTAGGTATCATGCCTGGCAATGCCGACAACACTTATTCACAACACATATCATATGCAACTGGACGTAGTTAAAGTATTGACTCAACAGTTGCTCAAGACTTTAATAATGGAAATAAAATAGATCTTGTTATAATTGATTATACTAACAGCACTGTGAAAGTTTTATCAAATACATGTGCTTGTTAGTTACAAATATGCGAATAAAACAAAAAAATCAAATTAAGAAATATTTCAAGTTAGTGATTGATGAGTGGAGTAACATGAATATGACGTTGAAGATTTTGAAATATTTTCATAAGATAAGGAACAATAAATCGAATGACAGTTGATAAACCAGCAAATACACTTAGAAATGTTGTTAATAGTTCAACTGTATCAAATCGATAATAATATGTATAAGTACAATAAGTTGGAGAGCAACTATTATAAAAACTTTCATAAGATACATTAATTATCCATGATTCAATAAATATTTCATTTGCTAATTTCTTATTTGTATCACTAATATTAAATCGTGTTAATGAATCATTCAATTGTGTACTATTATCATAATAGATATCGCTTGCATCCATTGAGTCTCGAATATTGGCAATACAAGTCAAAGAATAAAAACATGATAATGATGAAAGTAAAACTGTTTCCAATAGATTACAAACAAATAATATACCATCAAAATATACCATACTTGATTTCTTATCCTTCAAATATCCTACTGGCATTGAACATGCTCGTAAAGTAGCACATGAACAGCTGATATTTTCTGTTGTATCATTATGAATAACAGGAATAGTAATATATGTATTATTTGATTCTATGTCTTCTTCATCTCTGATTATATTCCAATTTGATGAAAACATTGATATTAGAGCATTTTCTTGTATAGTCATTCGAATAAGATTCAATGTTTGAGTAAATATAATTGGTATTCTTTGTTGAAATTGATTTATTGTATTATTTATTTCGTTAAGAAAATCTTTTGAATTTTGTAATTCATTAATTAACATTGTTGAAGCAAGAAAAATCTCAATACTATTATGAACACTATCTTCAGCCAATGAACAAAGTAATTGTAGAGAATCGATGAAGAATAATCTCTACGAATCAAAATGATCGTCATTTGTCAAGTGATCGTGAAACTCGGGTTTCATTCCTGAACCAAGAAATAATACATATATCGAAAGTTTTTCTGATTTCGAATTTATATTACCAGGAAGAAGAATGTATAGAATTGTATTTGTAAAACAAACTTCATGAAATCTATCAACACTTAGTTCATTAATAAAATTACCATATGGAATTGAAATACGTGTACAAGGACAATTAATATCATCTATTTGAAGATCTATCAATAATTGTTGATAATCCGTTAGAGAAGATACAGAATATATTTTGCTTATACTACGTTCAATAATTGCCGTATAAAATAATAAAATACTCAGAGAAGTTAAGAACGCTCGGATGTGGACTGTATCTTCTGACATCATCAGTCACCTCTCTCTTAACAATTACAATATTCACAATGAAGTTTTGGTTCGCTGTTGCAACGCAAGCATACACATCTGTTTCTCGATCTGTTCTTCAAGGTTGTAGACGCTCTGTCGTGTCATTTCTTTATTATCTGGATGCACAGATGTTTCTAGTTATTTTATTTCATTTACACCATCGATGCTCATCTTTGCCCTCCCTTCAACTTCTTATCGGAAGATTTTCAATGCATCGCTTTTTCGCTTTTGTACGCAACGCCGATCATAAAGCAAAAGAAGCACTGTTGATTTTTCTTTGTCCTAACCTGTTTGTTATCGCTTTCGCTTTCTGATCAGTCGAGCAATAATCTAAATTTTGTCGAATAAAAGGAAAGACTCATGCTTGACGACTGTTATCATCCTCCGGAATTCTCTATATTATTTGAAATGGAACGTTTGCTTTCACAAAATAAGAATGCGTATCGTACAAATTATTATCACGTGTGTAGTAGAGTATAAATCATGACCAATAAAAATGTTGCGTCAATCATTTCATTCATTAGGTCAATTCAATCATTTTACAAACACACTGATAGGAAGACGAAAAGTGTAACAATCATAGGAATAGAATTATATAATTGTGCAGCAGTTTTGCGCACTTTGGTTCTTTGCAAATAACTATTAATATATAAGTCCCATGATGAGAACCAGGCTTAGTTGCATCTTTTTATCTTAACTTGATGGAGTGCAATGCACTTTTCCATTAACGAATTGTGCTCAAGCTTTACCTCTTCACAGAGCGAGTATATAAGTGTATATTATCTCTTAGAATAACGCAGTTTTGGAAAGAAAGAAACAAATGGAAGCGTAACATTCCATCAGTGCTAATAGCTCCTTTCATCTCACAATTGTTTTTCGAAATCCATTAACTAATCTTTTCATCAAGAGCAATCTTGAAGAAAATTAATATAAAAGAGAAGATACTTGCATCCTTGTTCTAAATTACTCTTTCAACTTGACGTACAAAATTAAGCTGATTTTGACTTTTTTCTCAAGATTGAGAATATTTCATCTACACAGATATTCTATGAAGTAGATTCCACATTCTGAGTGAATTAGTTAAGAGTTTTTTTTTCTATTTTCGTCATTAGCAAAGATACTCGAAATTGAATGTTCTTGGATCTCATTGTTCAGATAAGCAGCGTTTTTAATCAGGTAAAATCTCATTCAATGTTTTTTTTATATCTGATTTTCAAACACTTGCGCAGCTCAATTCCGCGATTTTGTTCTTCAAGATTCAGATGTTAATAATGCATCTGGGATCCACTTTCTGTTAATTTCAGATAGCAACTGTTTTTTGATAATCGAACGCACGATGTTGGCCAACCAAAGAAATCATATTAGCAGCAAAAAAATGTTGAGTTTTTCTACGATTTGATCGATATTAAATCAGCGAAAGCCTAAGACAGCTTGTCAATGTATATTTTAGATTTCACAATAATAAAATGTCTTCAACGAATCAAACATCGTTAAGCAGTCTGTTGTTATCTATTCAACACAACGCTCTTTTTGTAATCTCCTGGTTTTATGTCACATTTGGCATTGCTGGATGTTTTCTCAACATCCTTCTCTTCTCCAAAAAACAGTTTCGACAAATATCCTGTTGTACATGTAAACCATTTCCATCCAAAGTTCTTCTTTCAAAACTTTTCTCTTGCAGATTTTCTCGTCGCATCCGTCGCCATGTTTATCCAACTGGTCATCTATTCAGTGCCATCCATTTATGCATTCTACTATTTCAACCCCATGTCATACTATCCGATTTATTGCAAAGTTCGCATGTATCTTGTTCTATCACCATCATTGATCTATAATTGGTCATATGCTGCTGCCACTTTTGATCGTTATGCACTTTCGTCAGCAAATGCTCGCCTCAGACAATTGGCAAAAGTGAAGATTGCCGTCCGAGTGCTCGTGGTAATTTGTCTTGTCTCTCTGACATTTTCAATTTATGTTCCAGTTGTATACGAGATCAAGTCATCGACATGTAGTATATTTAACAATCCAAGTGCAACACTATTTACGACATTATCAACTATCCTGCTAAATACATTCATCCCAACAATGATCATAATCGTTTATACTTTGTTAATTTGGAAGAATCTGAAAGAGAAACGACAACGTCGTCAACAGTTGTTTAATCGAGAAAATAATAATTCTGTTCAACAAAAACAGCATCGACAAGCACTCCGAATGTTATTTCTTCAAGTGATTGTGTTTGTTTTTATTCGAATCCCTTGGCTCATCTATAGTATCAACAATGTTATTTCATCTTACATCACAAATAAAAGTTCAGAAAGAATTGCAATTGAAAACTTCATCACAGCTGTAGCTGGTGCGTTCTCGTTTTTATTTCCATCAATCTCATTCTATGTNTTGAAAACTTCATAACAGCTGTAGCTGGTGCGTTCTCGTTTTTATTTCCATCAATCTCATTCTATGTGTTTACATTAGCATCAAGTTTATTTCGAGATGAACTGATTTGTGTTGTGAAAGCTTTGTTTTGTTGTAAATGTTTTCTTCATCATTAATTGTTGAACTACACCACTAGATTCACATAGAACATAGAGATCAGATATTAACAAAGCATTTCAATGTTGTCTTGTTAGATTTGACTAACCAAGTTTCAATGAGCTTTCTATAGTACAATTCAATTATATCATTCTTTATTGGCAAAGCTTGTAGATGTACGTATAGTTCTGCCTGATCTACCACCTTATCTTCGACATTGTCCCAAATATCTTGTTTTTAACCTCAGAAGACCAACTGTAGAGAAAGCAGTATCTTTCACGAAATATTTCCGTGTTTATTATTTTCAAACTGTTCTGTGTTGATTTCTTCTTATAAACTATAACTCCGAATCGTTTTCAAATCAGTTCTAATCTCACAAATGTCGTTACGCAAACCCTTTAAAGCACACTGATTTTAATAGAGCAGAGGCTTTTTTCGCAAACATACGGGCCTTCCCCACGTGAATCACAATGGCTACTGTTTGTCTGATTTGAAGCTTCTTACCATACTTGTGAAAAAGTGACAAATCGTTTTTTTCTCGTTTGTTCTGCTTGCCGAGAAGAGAAAGCAATTAGATCACCTTTTTCAACATACTGGATCGAATTTAAATGTATCGCACTATCATCCAAGATCATATATAAATTCTTGTTCTTTTACGACGTGGAAATACAAGAAATATTACGGAATTCGTGAGGTCATTCGATGAAAGTCTTCATCGAAAAATTATTGAAACAAATTATTTAGTGATATATTTGAAATTTTCGACAATGTCGATCAATGTTTGAGATAATTGAATGATATGAAAAATACCATCAAAGTCTCGTTGAGTAATGATGAGATGCGTGGAAAGAGATTTTACTTTCCATTCATCATTATTCTCAACTTTCGTCAAATATGAAACTAAGCTGTGAGTCTATCCGTGTCCTCTTTTTCAATATATCGACATCCATACTCTATTATTCGTACATTCAATCATTTTCTCTGTCTTTGGTTTTGTTTTTGTCACGAAACTAGATGAAGATCTCCTATACTTAAATGAACATTTACACTTCAAAGTACATATGAATCGTGAAAATGCGTTAAAATCAATCATTGAACTCGAAAATTGCTATACACGATTAAAGAACAATTTGCATGGTTTACCAACGCAAGTGGTTGATGACGTTTCGCATGTACATATGCTAAATAGACCTATGTACTGTCGATTTTCTAATGCAATGCTTAGGTTATATTTGCATCATTTACTATTCTGGTCTGGGAAAAGGGAACTAGCGCGAGAACTCGTGGCGATATTTTAATGCTTGAGAAATTAATGAAGTTGACAATTGAACATTTCAGTCGAGAAGTATTTGAATTGTTAACAGCTTTGACAATGTTAAAATGTAGGAGACGCTCCCTGAGCTGCTGGTGGCTAACATAAAATTTATTTTATTTTGCAGAATTGTTGAATTCTACTGCGATCTATTGGCTTTATCCCGTATTTTCCTTTGAAAACAAATCAGACCACATCTAACATTGAGAAATGCATCACACATCGCGTCGCATGAAGATATGACACTATATTCTTGTAATCACAAATTACATAACACATATCACCAAGAATTATATTGGCATTCAAGAACTGATAGATCATTTGAGCTTTTTTGTAATTATTTGTACATATCTTGTATTTCTTAATAAGATAGATTTATTTTACTTTACAAATCTAATTCTTACAAAGACTCACTATTGGAATGAGTCAATTACTACTATTCTTACACTTTGTAAATATTTAAAGAGCGAAGAACACTTTACAGAATGATATCATATAAACTGTTTCAGAATTGAAACCGGATGGTTCATTTTTGGCGACAAACTGGCAAGATCATACGTGTATGCCAGTTTTCTACCTACTAAGATATAGTAAGAAGAATTAATTTCGTGAATAGTAGGTAGAATAACTTCCAACTGCCAAGGTGTGTAATCTGAAAGAATCTTCTCGTCATGCAAAAGATCCATTTCAAGTTTTAACTTTGAAGGAAATTTAGCAAGATCACATCGAAAAAACTCAACAACAGTTCTTTTTGTCAGTAAAAACTGTAAACAGGAATATATGACTCTATGTCACGAACTGATTTGCATCTTCGTTAGATCTTGCCTTGTCCGGACCTGTTCCAATTCTGCATAGTTTTATGAATTAAAGAAAACAAATATGTTGAAGTTTTTTTTATTTAGAAAAAGAAAATTATAAGCAGCATGTATAATAGAAGGAAAAGCAGTTATTTAGTTCAAATAAGCTTCATGATCAAAGGAAAATCAGATATGGAAAAGAATACCAACAGTACCATCGTCAAAGTTTGAAACAATAATATCAACTTTAGCATCATTATTGAGATCAACAACTTCCAATGATGATGGAGCTGCACCAACTGGATAAGTTGTCTGATTAAAGAACGTACCATTGCCCTTGTTCAACAAAATTCCGATGTTATTTGAACCTTGGTTCGCAACAATAATATCGCGATAGTTGTCACCATCAACATCACTCAATCTCACTGCGATCGGTTGACTACCAACTGAGTAAACAACTTGCGGTTGAAATGAACTATTTCCACAATTGATCACAACGCTGATGGTGTTTGCACCGTTGTTACAAACAACAAAATCTGGGCTGACATTACCATCGATATCGGCAATCGCTATTCCAAATGGGGCATTTCCAACTGGAATATACCATTGAGAGCCGTATGTGCCATTACCTTGACCAAAACGAATGCTTACACTGGCGGAACCTTGATTTGTTGTAACAAGGTCCAATATACCATCGTTATTTATATCGATTACTTCGATCGCGTATGAATGTGACGCAGCTCCATAGCTAGTTGAATTCGAAAATGTAGCATTACCTTCATTTAAGAATGCAGCCCAAGTAGACGAATAATAACCCGAGTAAAGAATATCAGGCTTCTTGTCGAGGTTGATGTCAGCTATTGTTATTGCCATCGGACTTGTACCAGCAGGCAAAGTAATTTTAGGATAAAATGATCCATTACCTCTTCCAAGAAGAATGTTTATGGTATATCCATAATTGTTTACGACAGCAATATCGGATATGTTATCATTATTCAGATCACCAACAGCCAGTGCTACTGGTTGAGCATCAACCGCGTACAATGAGGCCAGACCAAACGTACCATTATCCGTATTGAAACGAACCCCTATATTATTCTTACCGTAGCTTGCCGCGATAAGATCTGGTTTACCATCGCGATTAATATCTTTTACAACGACATATGTTGCATTAGTAGCCATGTTATAAGTCGTCTGATTGAGAAACAGACGAATGTAAGCTATAAAAAATAAAATAGAATTCCGCATTTGTACTTTTAATTTCACTCTCAGACGAGAAAGACATGCGACAAATACTATTCATGATAACTTTTTCTATGAAAGGTTATCAGATGAAAAGCGACTGAACTTTTCGAGACAAAATTCAATAGATAACTAACCGTTTGCTGTAGTTGACGTTGTGGAAGTAGATGAAGTCGACGTTGAGACGCTGGTGCTGGATGATGAATTAATATCTTTTATTAGAGAAAAATAAAGACCGATTCACCTTTCCTCTCTGTGCTTTCATATGAATCTTTAAATACAAATCTAAACCTTTTTTTTAATGTTGCTCGGTCATCAAATCATTGTCTTATTTCGATTTACTCGATCAAATTTATTATTTTTCTTCAGTAGTATCAACATACTCACCAATAGGTGGAATTCGACTTCCATCAATAACAATCATTGTAATCGTATCGAGATTCACCAACAGATTATTCACTTCGTTTCTAATGTTATCGAATAATTCACAATTTGAAGTTGACCGATGAAAAGTTATTCCTTGACATTGAGCCTGCCTTAAACATAAGGACTGACAGCCACGAATATCTAATGTAGTGATTTGAATAAATGGTGAACAAATTGTGTTTGAGCATTGAAATTGATGATGATCGATGACTGACATTTTCATGGATCGAATATTTTGTGCATTGGAATGAAAAAGAAAAGTGAAGAGAAAGGACAAAGGTATTTTTGGTATCGTCATGTCTTCCAATATTACTAAGTGAAAGTGAAATGGCAAATATTTTGAACTGCTCTCCTTTTTTTCTTCTATTAACTAATGAAGATATCTAGTAAGCTCTCGCCTGATGTCTGTTTCTGTTCACCTTCCGTTTGAAAAAATAGAGCACAATTTTGTGTTGATACACGAGAAAAAAACAAGGTAATTCATTGTAGAGAAACAAACGCATTTTTTCTCTTATTCTCACTGCAAAACAATATTAACAATAAAGAGAAATATTTAGTAATTCGAATTTTCTGTATGTCTCTCATTCTTTGCTTGTGTTCCCAAAAGAAAAAAGAAATGTTTGTAAATCAATTATTTGAAAAGCCACACCACAGGAAGATCTTTCAATTGATGAAATGTACAACGTGAAGTATTCATAATAGAAGGATTATCTCGTTCAGTACTCATGACTTGTCATGTTTAGTCCATGTAATAAGTGGTATAAGTATATAAAATTCGAACAATGTTTTCTTGATTCTTTCGTCGTATCATAGAACGACGAATGTCATGTGAAGTTTAACAAAGACATAATGCACAATTGTCTTGAGATGATCAGTTTATGTCTAAGCTGGATTGCATTCAGGCTTTGTCCAAATATGAAATCTGGTATGCAAAAGTCGAGCCTAAAATAAGTGACCAATAGAATTTCAACTTTTTTCATTTTCTCTCCAATTCGAGAATCTCCACGATAGAAATCCTGTTAGCTTTCTGTTAGTGACCAAAGACTCCTGCCCACTAGACATTAATAGGCCCGACGGAAATAACAGTGAGCTGAGATCTGTATCGGATCCGGTTTGTGTGTGTGTGTGTGTGTGTGTGTGTCCTACTTCGTGGTTGACAGTGATGAACAGACGAAATGAGGTCTTCGTGAAGATATTTATTTAATCGACGAGAGGAAAAACAAAACACGACTGGCTTCGATCGTAGATCAAAAAGAGCTGCCTGTCTGATCACACAAGTTAAAAAAGCGGTCAGACAGGCGGCACGAACAATAGAGAACATAGCGAACGAAATATAGAAAACGAGGAGAACGAAAAGAAAAGAAAAAGGTTTTCGTGTAGTATTGAACCACATGAAAGAGAAAAGGTTAGCAATAACTATGTACTAACTGTTATCGCTAACAAATTCTCAGAAAGAAACTCTCATCAAATGGATTTGCAGTTAATCACGACAGATTTGTCGCCAATCTTTTCGTGGCTACTCTTCTCTTAGTTATCTTCACAATAGAACTTCCTTAGTCACAGATTACCACTGACGTGAGTCGTCGGGCAAACGAAATAAGTTTGTGAAGTTCGGACAAAATGTATGTCATGTTTAGGAATCAGTTTCTGAACAACACTTATTCTATAGTGCAGCGATGTTTTGTTCTCTCGAACATCCTTGTCAAAAAGTGACTTTGTGGGGTGTGTTCGGAAAAAAATAATAAAAACATGCGACGAAACTTCCGAATACGATGTTAAGCGCATCGTATTAATACGTATATTCAATTCCAAGGAAGCCACTCACTATGATTAAATTCACTTTCCTACTGCTACATAATTTATTCAGTCGTTCAAATATGGAAATGACTTGAAAGTTTCCAGTACTGTTTTACTATTCTCGTTTAGCGAGAGAAAGAAAAACGGTATAGCCTTAGAAACCAGCAAACATAAAATATACTACAAAGAAAAATGTTCTCAAAATCTTTCTGTAGCATTTCGTAGTTCGCCAGGCGACACTCGATTGATATTTTCATCAAGGTGCTTGATATTGATCATCTCCGACGAAACAGCAATACTTGTGTGAGAAGACTTCCCATGAAATTGATCCGATTCTACACAATTCGTTTCTTTTTCGATCATTTCACCCGATTTGAGTTGTTCATCGAGTTTCACGGATCGAATTGATGCAGAATTTCTCAGCAAATAGTTCGCACCTTGTCAAGTGACAAACCCTTCGTTTCTCAAATACAAAAGATTGCAAAAATCAAACAAAGGACACTTACGATTGTATACTTCCTTTATCCTCATCGTCTATGTATGGTGTTGCATAACCAAGTCCAAAGTTGAACAACCAATTCGATGCACTTGAAAAACGGCATACATTTTGCTCGGATCGATATCGGATAGATTTCTCCTATCGCGACTCAAGCAGTTGGACTCTAAATTGATACAGAAAAGCAGTGTAAATGCAATCAATGCCTTCTGAGCTGCTTCATTCGATTGTCCAACAATAGTCTCAATAATGGCAATCAGATATTCACAAACCAATATTCCCGCTGCACCAATAGTTAGAATCTTTCTCTGACCAAGTATGCCCATCAGCAATAAACCAGAAATGATCATATCAACATTCACAACATCTTTGACAACCGTGATCAAAAGTAGTTGAGAAATTTTTGATAGATGAAAGAAAGGTGTTCCATAACAGAAAGTAAAGTTGATTTCAGTTAGTTAGTTGTTGCCTAACTTGAAGGCAAGCTCTAACTAGTATTCGGAGAAGATTCTTCCATGGCCTTATTTTGAAACAATTAAGAAAGCTTGCGCTAACCATATTGTTTCATTCATTCAGCATTGGTAACTAGCTCTTGAATATCATTGACTTCATTTGGATGATTGACGCAAGCCGTGGTTGTTATTTCTTTATTTGTCCAAACAGGTTCTTTTAGGATTAAATATCGGGGAGATTCAGCCAATGAGAGCATTCCGCCGGAAATAATCACTGCCCAATTTAACTGTATGCCAAGGAGAATTCGGAAACAATTATATGAGGGCATACAGAGGTGGAGAGCATCGTTGCCCTTAGGATCAGGCTCCTCTTTCTGTGTGACACAAAGTCACATTTTCTTCAAAGTTACCATTGTAACATTGTATACTTTAATTATGCACTCGATAAATTACAGCGTTTACTACCTGACAATCAACACCGATCTCAGCATGTAGAAAACCCAAAGAGACTGAAAATAATGTAGAGTAGTTTGTTACAATTTTGAAAATAGAATTCATTTTTTAATTTGTGTTGTATCATATTTTCAAGCTATTCGTGAATCTGAATATCGACGACAAGGGATTTTTTCACTTTGAGACACTGTAGTTATGATCAACCTATCGGCATCTTTCATGTTTTCTTTTCCCAGTTCCAGTCAATTATGTCTTGCATTTGTACAAACCCTTAACGAGACAGAACATCTGAAGACATTTACAAGAACAAATTGAACAATATTAACGTTTGTCCAAGTGTTTGATTGCTTTTTTTCACAGCAACTGCGAACTATTGGTTTTCATTGAAAGAAAATAAAAGATATGAAATTATTTACATTTGAAAATTTTAAAAGCTGGTTGCATCTAGCTCATTCTTATGAAATGCTTAAATTTCCAGAAACTTCAATTGTCATAAGATCTTCAATCATTTTTTGATGACAATCAAACTTTGCCAAAACTTAATGTCGCTATCCAAGGCGATATAGTTTCGACTGGCAGATACGTTAGTGTACACTACAGGGCATGCACCGTGCCCACTGACAATGACGATGATCAGATCAGCAATGAAGTGGTTAGCAAAACAATCAATAGATAGTCAGCACAAAATCGATTTTTTTATCTCTGCGTCGAATTCAGAATGGTGTCGGAGAGCATCATTGAAAGCCCTATATAAAGTACGTAATATGAGTTCAATATGAACGAAGATTTAGTTGTTTCTCATAACTTCACAAATAAATTAGGAAAACGAAACTTAAAACTCATGACCGTTTGAAAATCCTATACTAGAATATAGACAGTACTTCGAAACATTCCTTTGATAAACTGTGCTCAAGTTTCATCTCTTGACGGAGCATATATATATCTATAAATTTATATTTCGTGTTTGAATAATAGAGGCGTGAACAGGAGGAGAAGTATTAATGTCTGTTTCACCGCAAGCTTTTTGTGAATTGTTAGTTAATCTGTTTATGAAGATCGATTAGTCGGATAAAAAGGTCAGTTTGAACCTTTTTGCTAAAACTACAAGTATGTTATCCAATGTTAAATCAACTGGATGCTAAATTAACATATGAGCCAGTTCTAAAGGTCAAGATCTGCTTCTTATCCTGATTATTTACAGAGATATCCCAATATTCAAACTTTGACTTTTATATTAAACAGATAACGAATCACGTAGTAATGTTAAACTTCATTTTCTATTTCTTTAAAATTCAACATTCAAGCACTTGAGCAACTCATTTCCGATGTTTCTTTGTTCACTGAGATTAAGTCATGATATCTGGAGTGCGAAGTAGTGCTTTCAGTGATACCGCTCAGATTCTCTTTTATTCCTTTTCACTCGCCCTTAGGCATTGCGCTACTCTACGATACTATGTAATTTTTGATTGGTAAGTATACCAACAGTGGAAGAGTACCTAATTTTCATACACTCCGATTACTATTAAACATTATCAAAAGCATGTCAAATGACGTTTTGTTTCATGTAACTAATTACTTGATATAATTAGTTTTATCAGAATGAAAGTTAATTAAGTAGAAAAGAAAAAAGAAGAAGGATTTTCCTCAGAGAATGTCTCAATGGATATCACGAGCAGGACAAAACCTTTAGATGCATATTTATTGAATCCAAAGAAAAACATCTTGTTTTTTCATTCTTTTGATGTTTATTTGCGATTACACCCTTTTTGAGTAGAAACACGTAGAAAAAGTCTAGAAATTTTTCTAAATTTCAGATGATGAGATCTATAAAGGTTTGATTATTTCAGACTAATTCCCAGAATGTCTTCATCAAGTACCTATTTATTACCCATTCAGCAAAAAACTCTTTGCGATCTCCTGGTTTTATGTTACATTTGGCATTGCTGGATGTTTTCTCAATATTCTTCTCTTTTCCAAAAAACAATTTCGACGAATCTCCTGTTGTATATGTAATTAATTCATTTTCATCCAAATTTCTTCTTTCAAAGCTTTTCTTTTTCAAGATTTTTTAGTTGCATCTATCGCTATGTTTATCCAATTGATCATTTATGCAGTTCCATCGATTTATGCATTCTATTATTTCAATCCCATGTCATATTACATGATTTATTGTAAAATTCGAATGTATCTTATTCTCTCATCAGCACTAATTTATCATTGGTCGTATGCTGCTGCTTCTTTCGATCGTTATGCACTTTCATCAACAAATGTTCGTCTAAGACAATTAGCAAAAGTGAAAACAGCCATTCGCATGTTAACTGCAATCTGTTTGGTTTCACTGACATTTTCAGTTTATGTACCAGTTGTGTATGAAGTCAAATCATCAACATGTAGTATATTCAATAATCCAGGTGCAACATTATTTACGACATTATCAAGCATTTTGCTGAATGCATTCATTCCGACGACAATCATGATTATTTGTACTTTATTGATCTGGAAAAATCTGAAAGAAAAACGACAACGTCGTCGAAACTTGTTCAATCGAGAAAACAATAATCTTGCGCAAGAAAAGCAGGATCGACAAGCACTTCGTATGTTACTTGTTCAAGTGATTGTGCTTGTTCTTATTCGAATCCCTTGGCTCATCTATAGCATCAACAATGTGATTTCATCTTACGTCACAAATAAAAGTTCAGAACGAATTGCAATTGAAAACTTCATCACAGCTGTAGCTGGTGCGTTCTCGTTTTTATTTCCATCAATCTCATTCTATGTGTTTACATTAGCATCAAGTTTATTTAGAAATGAATTATTTTCTCTTCTCAAATTTTGCTTCTGTTGTAAACGTTTTATCTACAATCATCAAGTCACACCAGCAGAGAGACATAGGACATAGAAAGCAACTTTCAACTAAATATTTCGATGCTGTCTTGTTTTTTTTTTATTGATCAGGTCTTAATAAAATGCGACTCTCAGTCTCATGAGAAAAATGTTGATCGAATTCGAACAACTTGCTTATAGATAGCAGTTTGAAATGCTTTTCGATAAGTTTCCGATGGTAATACAAATGTCGAGAATGTTAAAATTGATGGTACAAACGGCGAATAATAAGCGATAATATAAAACCATGGTTCACGCGGCGTTTTCATACATCCGCTAAGAAACGAAAGTATTAAACGAGGTGTTCCTAATAGAACTAATGTTAACGGAGAAATTAGCAAATGTTTATGTCGGCTTAATTGTTCTTTGGAATGTTGAGAATATGATTTATTTTTCTGAAGATTTGATCGACTACGGATGACCAAAATGATAATCATTATTGCAGAGGTTAGATTGACGATAAACGGCCCAAGAAAATGAAGAAGAGTAATGAAGCTATTATACATATTGACAACAGGTGGATATCGAACAAAACACCAAATTCGTCGATCATCGTCATCGAAATCTTTGATTAATTCTCGATAATACGTATCATGTCCATGAGAAAGTAATACTAAACCAATCACAATTGGAATAACTCGTTTTGCTAATTGAACACTTTTGATTTTGTCAAACTTGGGACCACTTCGTGTATTAACTACTCTTTCAATCGCCACACAAGCAATAATCCATTCATTCGAGGTTAATAATGATTTTAAAACCATGTCAATGGATTTGCAAGCGAATAATGAATGAAATTCATTGTGAATTGTGTTCATTTGTGAAAGAATCAAATAAAGGAACTTCATTCCCAACATAATGATCATAAAGAATGAAACAATCGATGATGCCAACAAATAATATCCACAGCCCACTTCTCGAGGGTTTTTCATATGAAATGTCAAAATCGATAATAGAACATCGATTAGACCTAGAACGAATATGCCAAGAGTTATACCCATTGTGATTTTAATGATCACTGGTTGAGAATAAAATGAACGATTTGGTTTAATGTAATAACCGATAATTGGATCAAGTGAGAGAAGATTTCCTTTTGTTGACATTTGACATTTTCCACCATAGTAACAATCTTTACAAGCACAGATCGATCGTGTTGCACATGTTTGATTATTTTGAAAACATTCGCCATGATTCTCGCAATCGTTTTGTCCTTGACAAGTTTTATCAACTGTACGATTAAATTCGAAACAATTAGCAAAACGATCAAGATTACAGACGCAAAGTAGCTGTTCATCATAGAAGCACATCAAATGACGTTGTTGTCGACATATAAATGAATAAAACTTCGGATGATCAACTGATTCATATTGAAGTAATGTCATATTGACACGAAGCGAATCCCTATATTTGAAAATTTAGGTAAGATTATATGCAGTGCATTTGAATGATATCATCTCCTATCATGATACGAATTCTCGATGGTCAATTTGAAAATATCTGAATTTCGAAGTCACTGTCTGATTCAATCTGTTGGCACTCCGTCAAGAATGGGATGAAGGGGAGAATTTTCGTGCCGCCTCTAGGTATGGACTTGAATCAGTTGTTTAGATCAGACTAATAACAAAACTGCAATTGGTCCGTGGTTTCGGGCATATCTATCAAGAGTATGTGCGAATAGGAATACTATACGATTCACTTGTATTATATAGAACCTTACTCGACGAGTGAATAATCGGCATGAGGCCAATCCTGATTTAAATATTGTTTAACATAAGGACAATATTGTTTGGATGTAACTTGTCCGCGAATATTTTCCATTGGAATATACTTTTCTCGAACAATCCCTAGATAATAACTTTGATCGATTAATTGAATAAATATAAGATTGAATTGTTTGGCAACATAAAATGAAATTGCATTTTCGTCAATTGGAATTCTCTTGATAATAGTTGTGTGTTCATGTGCTGTTTCTTCGAATATTGTAATAAAATGTAAGAAAACGAATGGGGAGCTAGCTGAAATCGTTTGATCTAGTTCGAGAAGTATGCGTGAACTCGAATATTGACAAAGCGGTCCGAAATTATGTTCTTTACAGTAACAGGAATAACCATGTAAATCAATTCGATCATCTTGAGGAGTACACAATCCTCCTTCTTGACATGGATTGTTTTCTAATGAACAAATTGGCCGTTGTAAAGAACATTTTGATCCAAATCGATTTAGCGGACAAACACAAATATTTGGTGAATGACAATAAGATTCTTTTGAACATAAACATCGATACGATTGATTACAAAACGGACCTGAATAACCTTGATCACAATGGCAGAAATATTTCGACTGATTGTTTGTATATCGAAGACATCGACCATGTAAACCACATTGCAAAAGACATGGATAATATGCTCGTTCTTTTGGAATAATCAGTTGTGTTGATATTCGATTGACAGGAAGAAATTGAAATGGAATGGGTAAGTACCAACTCGTCCAATGGCCCAATGCAACTTTATCGATGAGATCAATATGAATTGAATAAATTGTTGAAGGAGACTTTGGTCGTTGTGGATATAAAAGATAACGGTGAAACTTTGCTCCACAATCTCGAATTGGTACAAAGAGAATTTCTTCATGTTTACCAACGATTTTATTTTGTTCATCAATCAACATAATAATCACTTGAAAGCTACTTGCAACAGATGTTGTATGCGGCAAGATAAAGTGAATTGTAAGACTAACTCGTTGATTTTGCCATTGACATCGAGATCCAAAATAACTTGGCGGACAAAGGCAAGCTTTCGTCTGGTTTTGCCCAGATAAAATGAGAATACCGCGATTACAAAACCATGTCTCGGATATATCCATAGGGTAATAAATGTTGTTCTCTTTCTCAATTGTAGATTGATGTCGAACAGAAGATGACGAATTTACACGCGGATAATTACCTAACCTTGATGCCATTAAAACTGATTGTCTACGATCGCGAAGCATGTCAATATCCAAATGGCAAAGTTTCTGTTGTGTATCAAATAGTACTATCGGATGTTTGTTTTTAAGTTTAGGACTTAACACTGGATCATATAAGCATATACCATTGTTGTTCGTTATGCTTACCATTTGTTCTTGCCGACATATATTGTCCCAAAAGAAGCATTTAGTTTTATTCCATGGGTAATATGCACTTTCGTTGACATCAGCACTTCCATTGTTGAGGTAGAGCGCTCGACCGAACTGAGACACACAAAGACTTTGAATGTCATCGACTATTTGACTAGCTGGCAAACAGTGAGTTAATCTTGATTGATCATCGTAACATTCATGTTCATTAGACAAACAATTCGAATAAGGACAATTTAATTCATCAATACCATTCGAACAATCCCAGATCTTATCGCATTTAACATATGGATTATTACATGGCCACAGTTCACAAAACTTTCTATCTCGATGAGGAGCGATGTATAGACGTTGCCCCGCCTGGCCAAGACAAAGTTGTGAATATAATTTTGTCCTATTAAAATCTTGTTTCGAATGAATCTCTTCGTCATCTTTACTTCCACAGTCTCGAAAACCGTTACCAATCGCAACAGGTGACAAACATCTATAGCCGCCAAGTGGACACTGATATCGACGTGTATCATTGAATGGGCAAGCAGAATAATATTCATCTTCGCCATGAATACAATCTTGATGACTATCTTGAATACGATGATATGAAATACATTTTCTTGATTCATTACAATGAAATTGCATCGAATTATCACAAAAATCTTTCGTATCGGTGGTTAAACATTGTTTAATAATATGATGAAGACTCAATAATAAACCATTCAACCTGTATATTTGATATTCCATTGTTAAATTTGATGCCGAACTACAAGTCAAATCGTTGATTATTTCATGGTTATCCACTCGATCTTTAAAAACAGGACATTTGTTTATGTTAAAACAAATGAGATCAGGTTGAATATTTTCTTCGAATTCTTCGACTGAACGATTAGTAAAATAGATCAATTGAAAATATCCAAGCATAGTTGCGCTTTGCGGTAAAACTAACCATTCCGATGCACACTTTTCTCTTAATGATTCGCATTGTTTAGATAGCATTCTTTTGCTCGATATTTCATTGATATGAAGTGAACAGTAAAATGCTTGTCGACAATCCTTCTCTTTAATATGATCTAACGATTCAAACAACTGTCGCATCATTTCTCCATCGCGATTGTTTCGGCATGTCGCGATGTTTAATCGCGTAAATATACCATGCGTATATTGACCGTCGCCGCATGAATATTGTTGCGGATATCGTGTAGTTCGCTCTTCGCATCGAAATATTGGTAAATTTATACAATTAAAGTTATACGTTGAAGGCCGACCAGCATTTGGATAAACATGAACGTCACGCTCATCACTTCCATCTAGACAATCGACACTACTGAGACTTTCCCATGCAAATTCTAATGGAATACATTGACCATTGTGGCAACGATATTCATTTTCATTACATTGATTCATTTCAAGTTCTTCACAATATTGTTCATCTTCACCATTCGGACAGTGCAGTTTCTTATCACAAACTTCGCGCCAATCGAGACAATTCGGCCACGATTGACTATTACAATTCTCAATAAAAGGGTAACATGTACCTGTTTTCATTGAGACTCTTGATCGTCGAACAAAAGTTTCATTTACAATCTGACTAAAGGTCATTGACGAATCATAAGGAAATCTGTATTGACATTTTGAACCGAACCATGGTGATGAACAATTGTAAAGAAAACTTCCATTATTCATCTCATAATCTTCAATGATATCGATCGGTAAAGACCAATTTAGTAAATGTTCACTTGTAACATTTTGTCGTTTTAAGTCTGCAAAATAGAGTTTTGTTGAAAGATCTTCATCAATCGAATTTTTTGATTGTTCTTCGTCATCTTGTGCTCTTATGCAGTAAGGTATTAGATAATAATTCCGAATGTAAGGTGCATCGGTAATTAAATTTCGATCAAAATCCCAAACAGCATAAAGACAATCATATGAAGATGGGCAATCATTCGAATGATACATAAGATAATGGGCATGACTTCTGTGACATATTGTAAAGAAAATTAACACACGTAAGAAATGCATTTTCTAGTAATGACGTACATCAGAGGTTTTTACTTTACTTGTAAAATATGTTTTAGCTTCTTCTTTCTACAGATAAAAAGAAACAGCAAATATACTTTTGCTTTCATTGTCCTCTCCATCACTTTATTTCATGACATCAGGCATAGCGATGTTCGACACTAACAGGATATGTATATGACAACATATAAACCTGTTACTGAATTTGATAATCATCAAAAAGGATAAAATGAAAATCTTATCATGATTGGAAACACGTGTAAATGTCTTTTTGTTATTCGGATATTTTACGTTGTCCTTGTTGGCGAGTTATTCCTCCTCTTCTTCATTTTTGCCCTATATTATGAGATATTCGTTTTTTTTAAGCCTATCATTCAATACTATGTGTCATCTCTTTCTTTTACTCTTTCTAGTCGTTCTTCTTTTTTTTATTGTTTCTTGATTATCTGATGGCATTGGATCCACAAAAAGGATTAAATGAGAAATAGTCGAACGAAAGTCAGTTATCACGAAAATTGAAAAGGCGATAACCAATTGCATTCCCATTCATTCTTGCAAATAAATTAAACAATGTGCCTCCGTTTATCTACATAAATCTTGCGTTCTTTACATTTTCTATTCTTCCCATATTTGCGCATAAAGTGTTATGACGACATCTTGCCATTGTTCATCTCATTTCATCATTCTTCTTCCACCTGTCTCTCCTTCAGCTCAAAGTACATACTTACAAACTACTGTGATAAAAACAAAAAAAAACAGTTTTTCAAATGAATAATTTATGTGTGTGGATAAATGTGCTTTCAAACATGAATATACAGGCTCTTTGTCATATCGATGAGATTGTTTTTCTTCTGACACTTCGCATATCAGATGCATTATTAATATTCTTGTCAATCATTCCCCCGCCACGCGTATCGCTTAGGATTGTGTGACATTTTCCTCCCACTATATGTATCACTTATTTGATTGGTGTATATACTTTCCTTATGTTGGTAAAGTTTAGACTTCGTTCTCACATGCAACAACAATTTACTACTCAGTTAGTATTGTATAGTTTTACGTGCTTCTTTGATTCCACTATCGTCCTTATTTTTCGTTGCAGTATCCGTTGAAGAAATTGAGAGAGACGGAAAAGAAGGAAGGAGGGGAGAATAATTGACCACGTTGAATTTGAATAGGTTACTATTATCTTGCAAGGACAGTCACTTCTGAATCGTACTGAACTGATAGGCATGAGAAATGTACAAGTTAAAACGGATATATATATATCAAGTAACATTGAATACGTTTATTTTGTTTTGTAGGCAATTCAGTAAATCATGACAAATTCAAAGAACCGAATCATTGGTGAACATGGCGTTGCTAATAACAATGGAAAATACTTCTACTGGAGAAAAGTCCCTTCATGCAACAAAAAGTTTCAATGCAGGAGATATTGTAATACGTACATTCATTTACTATTAGAGAAACTTTAAGCAAACCAACATATTTGCACTACGTTAACCATAGTTGTCAACCAAATGTTTATTTTGATACCAAACAAATGAAGTTATTTGCATTAAAAGAAATTCAAATTGGTGATGAATTACTTTATTTCTATCCATCAACAGAATGGAGTATGGTACAATCATTTAATTGTTTATGTTATACAAAGACATGTTTACAAAGAATTCAAGGTGCTCAGTATCTTTTGTCAGAAATTATCCAAAAACATCGTCCTAGTAGTTTTATCCAACAAAATTTTAGTGAACTAAATAACAATAAACTCTCTCGCTATAGAAATCAGAGGTAAGTAAGAAATATTTTCAAATTTCAATCGATATTCCATGGATATATTTCGACCGTACTTTTCAAGTGGAGCGTTGTATCTATGAGAGATGTGCGTAAAAGATAAAACTGAAGATTATAGCAGCATGAAAAAGTTACTCATAGAATTGCGTCCTAAAAAGTTATTTTCATACGAAACTTCAACGCAATTCATGTATTATATCGATATTTGTCAAAAGAAATTATGATATAGTACGCCATTTCTATACATTTTTGACGTAAATTAGTAATTCCCTACGCATTTGTGTATAGTGCTCGTAAATGCCCTTAATAACTCATTAGGCGTGTCTATTCACCTGGGCATCTATATATACACGGTTAATAAACAGAAATTATCATTTATATTCGAATAGAACAACAATGCGTTACATCGCCCTTCTCTTCGTACTCTTTGCTTTCATTTATCTGACTCAATCGAATGTTTTAAAACATGGTAAGATTTGATTTTACAAAAACAACTCTAATTCTCGCTATATCTTTCAGACGATGATGATAAATGCCAATATAATAATCTTGGAATACATTGTGATATAGCTTGTACAAATTCGATGATACAACAGCTTTGTTCAACTGGTTCGAAGTGTTGTACAAGTCACCATGATTGCGGAAGACATCAAAGATGTTGTCCACCATCATCGTGTACATGTGTCAAACGTTGCGAAAANAAGTGAAATGGCAAATATTATGAACTGCTCTCCTTTTTTTTCTTCTATTAACTAATGAAGATATCCAGTAAGCTCTCGCCTGATGTCTGTTTCTGTTCACCTTCCGTTTGAAAAAATAGAGCACAATTTTGTGTTGATACACGAGAAAAAAAACAAGGTAATTCATTGTAGAGAAACAAACGCATTTTTTCTCTTATTTTCACTGCAAAACAATATAAACAATAAAGAGAAATATTTAGTAATTCGCATTTTCTGTATGTCTCTCATTCTTTGCTTGTGTTCCCAAAAGAAATGTTTGTAAATCAATTATTTGAAAAGCCACACCACAGGAAGATCTTTCAATTGATGAAGTGTACAACGTGAAGTATTCATAATAGAAGGATTATCTCGTTCATTACTCATGACTTGTCATGTTTAGTCCATGTGATTAGTGGTATAAGTATATAAAATTCGAACAATGTTTTCTTGATTCTTTCGTCGTATCATAGAACGACGAATGTCATGTGAAGTTTAACAAAGACACAATTGTCTTAAGATGATTAGTGTATATTTAAGCTGGATTGCATTCAGACTTTGTCCAAATATGAAATCTGGTATGCAAAAGTCGAGTCTAAAATAAGTGACCAATAGAATTTCAACTTTTTTCATTTTCTCTCCAATTCGAGAATCTCCACGATAGAAATCCTGTTAGCTTTCTGTTAGTGACCAAAGACTCATGCCCACTAGACATTAATAGGCCCGACGGAAACAACAGCGAGCTGTGATCTGTATCGGATCAGGTTAGTGTGTGTCTGTGTGTGGTTCTCCTACTTCGTGGTTGACAGTGATGAACCGACGAAATGAGGTCTTCGTGAAGATGTTTATTTAATCGACGAGAGGAAAAACAAAACACGACTGGCTTCGATCGTAAATCAAAAAGAGCTGCCTGTCTGATCACACAAGTTAAAAAAGCGGTCAGACAGGCGGCACGAACAATAGAGAATACAGTGAACGAAATATAGGAAACGAGGAGAACGAAAAGAAAAGAAAAAGGTCTTCGTGTAGTATTGAACCACACGAAAGAGAAAAGGTTAGCGATAACTATGTACTCACTGTTATCGCTAACAAATTCTCGGAAAGAAACTCTCATCAAATGGATTTGCAGTTAACCATGACGGATTTGTCGTCAATCTTTTCGTGGCTACTCTTCTCTTAGTTATATTCACAATAGAAATTCCTTAGTCACAGATTACCACTGACGTAAGTCGTCGGGCAAACGAAATAAGTTTGTGAAGTTCAGAAAAATGTATGTCATGTTTAGGAATCAGTTTCTGAACAACATTTATTCTATAGTGCAGCGATGTTTTGTTCTCTCGAACATCTTTGTCAAAAAGTGACTTTGTGTGGTGTGTCCGGGCAAAAATAATAAAAACACGCGACGAAACTTCCGAATACGATGTTAGGCGCATCGTATTAATACGTATATTCAGTTCCAAGGAAACCACTCACTGATTAAATTCACTTTCCTACTCTTACACAATTTCTTCAGTCGTTCAAATATGGAATTGACTTGAAGGTTTCCAGTACTGTTTCATTGTTCTCGTTTAGCGAGAGAAAGAAAAACGGTATAGCCTTAGAAACCAGCAAACATAAAATATACTACAAAGAAAAATGTTCTCAAAATCTTTCCGTAGTATTTTGTAGTTCGCCAGGCGACACTAGATTGATATTTTCATCAAGGTGCTTGATATAGATCATCTCCGACGAAACAGCAACACTTGTGTGAGAAGACTTCTCATGAAATTGATCCGATTCTACACAATTCGTTTTTTTTCCGATCATTCCACTCGATTAGAGTTGCTCATTGAGTTTCACGGATCAAATTGATGCAGAATTTGTCAACAAACTCTTCGTTTCTCAAATACAAAAGATTGCAAAAATCAAACAAAGAACACTTTCGATTGTATACTTCCTTTATCCTCATCGACTATGTATGACGGTGCATAACCAGTCCAAAATTCAACAACCAATTCGATGCACTTGAAAAACGACATACATTTCGCTCGGATCGATATCGGACAGATTTCTTCTATAGCGACTCAAGCAGTTGGGCCCCAAGTTGATGCAGAAAAGCAATGTAAATGCAATCAATGCCTTCTGAGCTGCTTCATTCGATTGTCCAACAACAGTCTCTATAATGGCAATCAGATATTCACAAACCAATATTCCTGCTGCACCAATAATTAGAATCTTTCTCTGACCAAGTTTGCCCATCAACAATAAACCAAAAACGGTCATATCAACATTCACAACATTCTTGACAACCGTAATCAAAAATAGTTGAGAAATTTTTCATAGATGAAAGAAAGTTGATTTCGGTTAGTTAGTTGTTGCCTAGCTTGAAGGCAAGCTCTAACTAGTATTCGGATTCTTCGATGGCCTTATTTTGAAACAATTAAGAAAGCTTGCGCTAACCATTTTGTTTCATTCATTCAGCATTGGCGCAACTAGCTCTTGAATATCATTGACTCCATTTGGATGATTGGCGCAAGCCGTGGTTGTTATTTCTTTACTTGTCCAAACAGGTTCTTTTAGGATTAAATATCGGGGAGATTCAGCCAATGAGAGCATTCCACCGGAAATAATCACTGCCCAATTTAACTGTATGCCAAGGAGAATTCGGAAACAATTATATGAGGGCGTACAGAGGTGGAGAGCATCGTTGCCCTTAGGATCAGGCTCCTCTTTCTGTGTGACACAAAGTCACATTTTCTTCAAAGTTACCATTGTAACATTGTATACTTTAATTATGCACTCGATAAATTACAGCGTTTACTACCTGACAATCAACACCGATCTCAGCATGTAGAAAACCCAAAGAGACTGAAAATAATGTAGAGTAGTTTGTTACAATTTTGAAAATAGAATTCATTTTTTAATTTGTGTTGTATCATATTTTCAAGCTATTCGTGAATCTGAATATCGACGACAAGGGATTTTTTCACTTTGAGACACTGTAGTCATGATCAACCTATCGGTATCTTTCATGTTTTGCTCTCCCAGTTACAGTTAATTATGTCTTGCATTTGTACAAACCCGTAACCAGACAGAACATCTGAAGACATTTACAAGAACAAATTGAACAATATTAACGTTTGTCCTAGAGTTTGATTGCTTTTTTTCACGGCAACTGTGAACTATTGGTTTTCATTGAAAGAAAATGAAAGATATGAAATTATTTACATTTGAAAATTTTAAAAGCTGGTGCCATCTAGCTCAATCTTATGAAATACTTAAATTTCCAGAAACTTCAATTGTCATAAGACCTTCAATCATTTTTTGATGACAATCAAACTTTGCCGAAACTTAATGTCGCTATCCAAGGCGATATAGTTCCGACTGGCAGATACATTAGTGTACACTACAGGGCATGCACCGTGCCCACTGACAATGACGATGATCAGATCAGCAATGAAGTGGTTAGCAAAACAATTAATAGATAGTCAGCACAAAATCGATTTTTTTTATCTCTGCGTCGAATTCAGAATTGTGTCGGAGAGCATCATTGAAAGCCCTATATAAAGTACGTAATATGAGTTCAATATGAACGAAGATTTAGTTGTTTCTCATAACTTCGCAAATAAATTAGGAAAACGAAACTTAAAACTCATGACCGTTTGAAAATTCTATACTAGAATATGGACAGTACTTCGAAACATCCCTTCGATAAACTGTGCTCAAGTTTCATCTCTTGACGGAGCATATATATCTATAAATTTATGTTCCGCGTTTGAATAATAGAGGCTTGGACAGGAGGATAAGTATTAATGTCTGTTTCACCGCAAGCTTTTTGTGATTTGTTAGTTAATCTGTTTATGAAGATCGATTAGTCGGATAAAAAGGTCAATTTGAACCTTTTTGCTAAAACTACAAGTATGTTATCTAATGTTAAATTAACCGGATGTTAAGTTAACATATGAACCAGCTCTAAAGATCAAGATCTGCTTCTTATTCTGATTATTTACAGAGGTATCCCAATACTCAATCTTTGACTTTTATATCAAACAGATAACGAATCACGTAGTAACGTTAAACTTCATTCGCTATTTCATTACAATTCAACATTCAAGCACTTGAGCAACTCATTTCCGATGTTTCTTTGTCTACTGAGATTAAGTCATGATATTTGGAGTGCGAAGTAGTGCTTTCAGTGATACCGCTCAGATTCTCTTTTATTCCTTTTCACTCGCCCTTAGGCATTGCGCTACTTTACGATAGTATGTAATTTTTGATTGGTAAGTATACCAACAGTGAAAGAGTACACAATTTTCATGCGCTTCGATTACAATTAAACATTATTAAAAGCATGCCAAATGGCGTTTTGTTTCATGTAGCTAATTACTTGATATAATTAGTTTTATCAAAATGAAAGTTAAATAAGTAGAAAAGAAAAAAGAAGAAGAATTTTCCTCAGAGAACGTTCCAATGGATATTACGAGTAGGATAAAACCTTTAGATGCATATTTATTGAATCCAAAGAAAAGCATTTTTTTTTCATTCTTTTAACGTTTATTTGCGAAGTTATGAGAAACAACTAAATCTTCGTTCATATTGAACTCATATTACGTACTTTATATAGGGCTTTCAATGATGCTCTCCGACACAATTCTGAATTCGACGCAGAGATAAAAAAAATCGATTTTGTGCTGACTATCTATTAATTGTTTTGCTAACCACTTCATTGNCAAATCTCCTGTTGTATATATAATTAATTCATTTTCATCCAAATTTCGTCTTTCAAAGCTTTTCTCTTGCAGATTTTCTCGTCGCATCCGTCGTCATGTTCATCCAATTCCATCGATTTATGCATTCTATTATTTCAATCCCATATCATATCACATGATTTATTGTAAACTTCATATGTATTTTGTTCTCTCATCAGCACTAATTTATCATTGGTCGTATGTCGCTGCTTCTTTCGATCGTTATGCACTTTCATCAACAAATGTTCGTCTAAGACAATTAGCAAAAGTGAAAATAGCCATTCGCATGTTAACTGCAATCTTTTTGGTTTCACAAACATTTTCAGTTTTATGTACCAGTTGTGTATGAAGTCAAATCATCAACATGTAGTATATTCAAGAATCCAGGTGCAGCGTTACTTACGACATTATCAAGCATTTTCCTGAATACAATCATGATTATTTGTACTTTATTGATCTGGAAAAATCTGAAAGAAAAACAGGATCGACAAGCACTCCGAATGTTATTTGTTCAAGTAATTGTGTTTGTTCTTATAAGAATATCTTGGCTCATCTATATTATCAACAATGTTATTTCATCTTACATCACAAATAAAAATTCAGAACGAATTGCAATTGAAAACCTTATAACAACTGTCGCTAGTGCATTCTGATTTCTATTTCCATCAATTTCGTTTTATGTGAATACATGAACATCAAGTTTATTTAGTAATGAATTATTTTCTCTTCTCAAATTTGTCTTTTGTTGTAAATGTTTCATCTACAATCATCAAGTCACACCAGCAGAGAGACATAGGACATAGAAAGCAACTTTCAACTAAATATTTCGATGCTGTCTTGTTTTTTTTATTGGTCAGGTCTTAATAAAATCCGATTCTCAGTCTCATGAGAAAAATGTTGATCGAATTCGAACAACTTGCTTATGAATAGCAGTTTGAAATGCCTTTCGATAAGTTTCCGATGGTAATACAAATGTCGAGAATGTTAAAATTGGTGGTACAAACGGCGAATAATAAGCGATAACATAAAACCATGGTTCACGCGGCGTTTTCATACATCCGCTAAGAAACGAAAGTATTAAACGAGGTGTACCTAATAGAACTAATGTTAACGGAGAAATTAACAAATGTTTATGTCGGTTTAATTGTTCTTTGGAATGTTGAGAATATGATTTATTTTTTTGAAGATTTGATCGACTACGGATAACTAAAATGATAATCATTGTTGCAGAGGTTAGATTGACGATAAACGGTCCAAGAAAATGAAGAAGAGTAATGAAGCTATTATACATATTGACAACGGGTGGATATCGAACAAAACACCAAATTCGTGGATCTTCGTCATCGAAATCTTTGATTAATTCTCGATAATACGTATCATGTCCATGAGAAAGTAATATTAAACCAATCACAATTGGAATAACTCGTTTTGCTAATTGTTTACTTTTGATTTTGTCAAATTTGGGACCACTTCGTGTATTAACTACTCTTTCAATTGCCACACAAGCAATAATCCATTCATTTGAGGCTAATAATGATTTTAAAACCATGTCAATGGATTTACAAGCGAATAATGAATAAAATTCATTGTGAATTGTTTTCATTTGTGAAAGAATCAAATAAAGGAACTTCATTCCCAACATAATGATCATAAAGAATGAAATAATCGATGATGCCAACAAATAATATCCACAGCCCACTTCTCGAGGATTTTTCATATGAAATGTTAAAATCGATAATAGAAAATCGATTAGACCTAGAATGAATATGCCAAGAGTTATACCCATTGTTATTTTAATGATCACTGGTTGAGAATAAAATGAACGATTTGGTTTAATGTAATAACCAATGATTGGATCAAGTGAGAGAAGATTTCCTTTCGCTGATATTTGACATTTTCCGCCATAGTAACAATCTTTACAAGCACAGATCGATCGTGTTGCACATGTTTGATTATTTTGAAAACAATCGCCATGATTCTCGCAATCGTTTTGTCCTTGACAAGTTTTATCAACTGTACGATTAAATTCGAAACAATTAGCAAAACGATCAAGATTACAGACGCAAAGTAGGCGTTCATCATAGAAGCACATCAAATGACGTTGTTGTCGACATATAAATGAATAAAACTTCGGATGATCAGCTGATTTATATTGAAGTAACGTCATATTTGCACGAAACGGATCCCTATATTTGAAAATTTTGGTAAGATTATATGCAGTGCATTTGAATGATATCATTTCCTATCATGATACGAATTCTCGATGGTTAATTTGAAAATCTCTGGATTTTCAAGTCACTGTCTCATTCAAACTGTTATCATTCCGTCAATAATGGGATGAAGGGGAGAATTTTCGTGTCGCCTTTAGCTATGCACTTGAATCAATCATTTAGATCAGACTGATAACAAAACTGCAATTGGTCCGTGGTTTCGGGCATATCTATCAAGAGGATGTGCGAATAGGAATACTATACGATTCACTTGTATTATATAGAACCTTACTCGATGAGTGAATAATCGGTATGAGGCCAATCCTGATTTAAATATTGTTTAACATAAGGACAATAGTGTTTCGATGTAACTTGACCGCGAATATTTTCCATTGGAATAAACTTTTCTCGAACAATTCCTAGATAACAACTTTGATCGATTAATTGAACAAATATAAGATTGAATTGTTTGTCAACATAAAATGAAATTGCATTTTCATCAATTGGAATTCTCTTGATAATAGTTGTGTGTTCATGTATTTTTTCTTCGAATATTGTAATAAAATGTAAGAAAACAAATGGGGAGCTTGCTGAAATCGTTTGATCTAGTTCGAGATGTACGCGTGAATTTGAATATTGACAAAGCGGCCCGAAATATTGTTCTTTACAGTAACAGGAATAACCATGTAAATCAATTCGATCATCTTGAGGAATACACAATCCTCCTTTTTGACATGGATTGTTTTCTAATGAACAAATTGGCCGTTGTAAAGAACATTTTGATCCAAATCGATTTAGCGGACAAACACAAATATTTGGTGAATGACAATAGGATTCATTTGAACATAAACATTGATACGATTGATTACAAAACGGACCTGAATAACCTTGATAACAATGACAGAAATATTTCGATTGATTGTTTGCATATCGAAGACACCGACCATGTAAACCACATTGCAAAAGACATGGGTAATATGTTCGTTCTTTTGGGATAATCAGTTGCGTTGAAATTCGATTAACAGGAAGAAATTGAAATGGATTGGGTAAGTACCAACTTGTCCAATGATCCAATGCAACTTTATCGAAAAGATCAATATGAATTGAATAAATTGTTGAAGGAGACTTTGGTCGTTGTGAATATAAAAGATAAAGGTGAAACTTTGTTCCACAATCTCGATTTGGTACAAAGAGAATTTCTTCATGTTTACCAACGATTTTATTTTGTTCATTAATCAACATAATAATCACTTGAAAGCTACTTGCGACAGATGTTGTACGCGGCAAAATAAAGTGAATTGTAAGACTAACTCGTTGATTTTGCCATTGACATCGAGATCCAAAATAACTTGGCGGACAAAGGCAAGTTTTTGTCTGATTTTGCCCAAATAAAATGAGAATACCTCGATTACAAAACCATGTCTCGGATATATTCATAGAATAATAAATGTTGTTCTCTTTCTCAATTGTAGATTGATGTCGAACAGAAGATGACGAGTTTACACGCGGATAATTACCTAATCTTGATGCCATTAAAAATAATCGCCTACGATTGCGAAGTATGTCAATATCCAAATGGCAAAGTTTCTGTTGTGTATCAAATAGTACTATCGGATGTTTGGTTTCAAGTTTAGGACTTAACACTGAATCATATAAGCATATACCATTGTTGTTCGTTATGCTTACCATTTGTTCTTGTCGACATATATTGTTCCAAAAGAAGCATTTAGTTTTATTCCATGGGTAATATGCACTTTCGTTGATATCAGCACTTCCATTGTTGAGATAGAGCGCTCGACCGAAGTGAGACACACACAAGCTTTGAATATCATCGACTATTTGACTAGCTGGCAAACAGTGAGTTAATCTTGATTGATCATCGTAACATTCATGTTCATTTGATAAACAATGCGAATAAGGGCAATTTAATTCATCAACGCCATTCGAACAATCCCAGATCTTATCGCATTTAACATATGGATTATTACATGGCCACAGTTCACAAAAGCTTCTATCTCGATGAGGACCGATGTATAGATGTTGCCCCGCCTGGCCAAGACAAATTTCTGAATATGATTTTGTCCTATTAAAATCTTGTTTCGAATGAATCTCTTCATCATCTTTACTACCACAGTCTCGAAAACCGTTACCAATCGCAACAGGTGACAAACATATATAGCCGCCAAGTGGACACTGATATCGACGTGTATCATTGAATGGGCAAGCAGAATAATATTCATCTTCGCTATGAATACAGTCTTCATGACTATCTTGAATTCGATGATATGAAATACATTTTCTTGATTCATTACAATGAAATTGCATCGAATTATCACAAAAATCTTTTGTATCGGTGGTTAAACATTGTTTAATAATATGATGAAGATTCAATAATAAACCATTCAACCTGTATATTTGATATTCCGTTGTTAAATTTGATGCCGAACTACAAGTCAAATCGTTGATTATTCCAAGGTTATCCACTCGATCTTTAAAAACAGGACATTGGTTTATATTAAAACAAATGAGATCAGGTTGAATATTTTCTTTGAATTCTTCGACTGAACGATTAGTAAAATAGATTAATTGAAAATATCCAAGCATAGTTGCGCTTTGCGGTAAAACTAACCATTTCGATGAACACTTTTTTCCTAATGATTCGCATTGTTTAGATGACATTCTTTTGCTCGATATTTCATTGATATGAAGTGAACAGTAAAATGCTTGTCGACAATCCTTTTCTTTAATATGATCTAATGATTCAAACAACTGTCGCATCATTTCTCCATCGCGATTGTTTTTGCATGTCGCGATGTTTAAACGCGTAAACATACCATGCGTATATTCACCATCGCCACATGGATATTGTTGCGGATATCGTGTAGTTCGCTCTTCACATCGAAATATTGGTAAATTTATACAATTGTAATTATACGCTGAAGGCCGACCAGCATTTGGATAAATATGAACGTCATGCTCATCACTGCCATCTAGACAATCGACACTACTGAGACTTTCCCATGCAAATTCTAATGGAATACATTGACCATTATGGCAACGATATTCATTTTCGTTACATTGATTCATTTCAAGTTCTTCGCAATATTGTTCATCTTCGCCATTTGGACAGTGCAGTTTCTTATCACAAACTTCACGCCAATCGAGACAATTTGGCCACGATTGACTATTACAATTCTCAATAAAAGGGTAACATGTGCCTGTTTTCATTAAGATTCTTGATCGTCGAACAAAAGTTTCATTCACAATCTCATTAAAGGTCATTGACGAATCATAAGGAAATCTGTATTGACATTTTGAACCAAACCATGGTAATGAACAATTGTAAAGAAAACTTTCATTATTCATCTCATATTCTTCAATGATATCGATCGGTAAAGACCAATTTAGTAAATGTTCGCTTGTAACATTTTGTCGTTTTAAGTCTGCAAAATGGAGTTTTGTTGAAAGATCTTCATCAATCGAATCTTTCGATTGTTCTTCGTCATCTTGTGCTCTTATACAGTAAGGAATTAGATAATAATTCCGAATGTAAGGTGCATCGGTAATTAAATTTCGATCAAAATCCCAAACAGCATAAAGACAATCATATGAAGATGGGTAATCATTCGAATGATACATAAGATAATGGACATGACTTGTATGCCATATTGTAAAGAAAATTAACACACGCAAGAAATGCATTTTCTAGTAATGACGTACATCAGAGGTTTTTTACTTTACTTGTAAAATATGTTTTGGCTTCTTCTTTCTACAGATAAAAAGAAACAGCAAATATACTTTTGCTTTCATTGTCCTCTCCATCACTTTATTTCATGACATCAGGCATAGCGATGTTCGACACCAACAGGATATGTATATGACAACATATAAACCTGTTACTGAATTTGATAATCATCAAAAAGGATAAAATGAAAATTTTATCATGATTAGCAACACGTGTAGATGTCTTTTTGTTATTCGGATATTTTACGTTGTCCTTGTTGGCGAGTTATTCCTCCTCTTCTTCATTTTTGTCCTATATTATGAGATATTCGTTTTTTTAAGCCTATCATTCAATACTATGTGTCATCTCTTTCTTTTACTCTTTCTAGTAGTCCTTCTTTTTTTTATTGTTTCTTGATTATCTGATGGCATTGGATCCACAAAAAGGATTAAATGAGAAATAGTCGAACGAAAGTCAGTTATCACGAAAATTGAAAAGGCGATAACCAATTGCATTCCCATTCATTCTTGCAAATAAATTAAACAATGTGCCTCCATTTAGCTACATAAATCTTGCGTTCTTTACATTTTCTATTCTTCCGATATTTGCGCATAAAGTGTCATGACGACATCTTGCCATTGTTCATCTCACTTCATCATTCTTATTCCATCTGTCTCTCCTTCAGCTCAAAGTACATACTTACAAATTACTGTAATAAAAACAAAAAAGAACCAGTTTTTCAAATGAATAATTTATGTGCGTGGATAGATGTGCTTTCAAACATGAATATACAGGCTCTTTGTCATATCGATGAGTTTGTTTTTCTTCTGACACTTCGCATATCAGATGCAGTATTGATATTCTTATGAATCGTTCCCCCGTCACGCGTATCGCTTAGGATTGTGTGACATTTTCCTCCCACTATATGTATCACTTATTTGATTGGTATATATACTTTCCTTATTTTGGTAAAGTTGAGACTTCGTTCTCACATGCAACAACAATTTACTACTCAGTTAGTATTGTATAGTTTTACGTGCTTCTTTGATTCCACTGTTGTCCTTATTTTTCGTTGCAGTATCCGTTGAAGAAACTGAGAGAGACGGAAAAGAAGGAAGGAGGGGGAATAATTGACCACGTTGAATTTGAATAGATTACTATTGTCTTGCAAGGACATTCACCTCTGAATCGTGCTGAACTGATAAGCATGAGAAATGTACAAGTTAAAACGGATATATATATATATCAAGTAACATTGAATGCGATTATTTTGTTTTGTAGGCAATTCAGTAAATCATGACAAATTCAAAGAACCGAATCATTGGTGAACATGGCGTTGCTAATACAATGGAAAATACTTCTACTGGAGAAAAGTCCCTTCATGCAACAAAAAGTTTCAATGCAGGAGATATTGTAATACGTACATTCATTTATTATTAGAGAAACTTTAAGCAATCCAACATATTTGCACTACGTTAACCATAGTTGTCAACCAAATGTTTATTTTGATACCAAACAAATGAAGTTATTTGCATTAAAAGAAATTCAAATTAGTGATGAATTACTTTATTTCTATCCATCAACAGAATGGAGTATGGAACAAGCATTTAATTGTTTATGTTATACAAAGACATGTTTGCAAAGAATTCAAGGCGCTCAGTATCTTTCGTCAGAAAATATCCAAGAACATCGTCCTAGTAGTTTTATCCAACAAAATTTTAGTGAACTAAATAACAATAAACTCTCTCGCTATAGAAATCAGAAATAAGTAAGAAATATTTTCAAATTTCAATTGATATTCCATGGTTATATTTCGATCTTACCTTTCAAGTGGAGCATTGCATCTATGAGATGTGTGTAAAAGATAAAACTGAAGATTATAGCAGCATGAAAAAGTTATTTTCATACGAAACTTCAACGCAATTCATGTATTATGTCGATATTCGTCAAAAGAAATTATGATATGGTACGCCCTTTCTATACATATTTTTGACGTAAATTAGTAATTCCCTACGCATTTGTGTATAGTGCTCGTAAATGCCCTTAATAACTCATTGGGCGTGCCTATTCACCTGGGCATTTATATATACACGTTTAATAAACAGAAATTATCATTTATATTCGAATAGAACAATAATGCGTTACATTGCCCTTCTCTTCGTACTCTTTGCTTTTATTTATCTGACTCAATCGAATGTTTTAAAACACAGTAAGATTTGATTTTACAAAAGCGATTGTAATTCTCACCATATCTTCCAGGCGATGATGATAAATGCCAATATAATAATCTTGGAATACATTGTGATATAGCTTGTACAAATTCGATGATACAACAGCTTTGTTCAACTGGTTCGAAGTGTTGTACAAGTCACCATGATTGCGGAAGACATCAAAGATGCTGTCCACCATCATCGTGCACATGTGTCAAACGTTGCGAAAACGAAACTCGCCATGATTAAAAGACGTGCTTTGTGTTTGTTCTTTTTTTGTGTGAGTAATAAAATCACATCTTTCGAAATTTCTCACTGGGTATTTACCCTGTCACTTGAATGGCATCATTTATTGACTCAATCACTATATAAGTCGAAGAGTAAAACAAAAGTTGAGCATGTCATCAGATCGAAAATGCTCTTCGAATCTCTCCCAAATGAATTGCTAATTCTCTGCTTCAAATATCTCAACGCACCGGATGTTTTCTACTCACTTGATCACTTGAACCATCGTTTCGATAGTCTCATTCGAACTATGTCATTGTGGTTAAATTTTGAAAATGTCAAAAGCAAATTCTTATGTGACCAATTTGGTATGAAAATGTCGATGGAAGAATCCATTCGACGGCAAATTCGTTCGTTACGTTTATCCAACAAGGAAACATGTTATCCAATTCATTTTTTTCTTTCGAAATTTTCAATTTTGGAATTCTCTCAGCTCCGTCGTCTGGCTTTGGTTCGAATCACAGTAGGAAACTGGGAATGTCTTCAATCAATCTTACCACAATTATCTGCATTATCTTCTTTTCAAGTGTTAGATTGTGATTCATACCGTGTGAACTTCACAACTGTCTTACCAATGTCGCAATTACAAACTCTAGTTATACCACAATCATTCAAAGAGTGCTTTTGTACTAATCAATTAGCACGAATGATCCATCTGACCATCAAGGAATGTACGTTAAATGTGTTACTCAATCTATTAAAAGATGCACCAAATCTGAGCTATTTAAAGATAGGACGTGTTTGTAGGAGCACACCTATAGAGCCAGTTTGCTGTACAAGTAAACTGAAGTCATTAATTATAAATTTGTTTTACGGTAATGCCAATAATCTTTGGACGCTTTTCCAACAAACACCAAATTTAGAAGAATTAATAATAGAAACTTCGGATGATCCGACTTTCCTCGNAATATAATAATCTTGGAATACATTGTGATATAGCTTGTACAAATTCGATGATACAACAGCTTTGTTCAACTGGTTCGAAGTGTTGTACAAGTCACCATGATTGCGGAAGACATCAAAGATGTTGTCCACCATCATCGTGTACATGTGTCAAACGTTGCGAAAACGAAACTCGCCATGATTAAAAGACATGCTTTGTGTTTGTTTTTTTTTGTGTGAGTAATAAAATTACATCTTTCGAAATTTCTCGCTGGGTATTTACCCTGTCACCTGAATGGCATCATTTATTGACTGAATCACTATATAAGTCGAAAAGTAAAACAAGTTGTGTATGTGATCAGATTGAAAATGCTCTTCGAATCTCTCCCAAATGAATTGCTAATTCTATGCTTCAAATATCTCAACGCACCGGATGTTTTCTACTCACTTGATCACTTGAACCATCGTTTCGATAGTCTTATTCGAACTATGTCATTGTGGTTAAATTTTGAAAATGTCAAAAGCAAATTCTTATGTGATCAATTTAGTATGAAAATGTCGATGGAAGAATCGATTCGACGACAAATTCGTTCGTTACGTTTATCCAATAAGGAAACATGTTATCCAATTCATTTTTTTCTTTCGAAATTTCCAATTGTGGAATTCTCTCAGCTCCGTCGTCTGACTTTGGTTCGAATCACAGCAGGAAACTGGGAATTTCTTCAACCAATCTTACCACAATTATCTACATTATCTTCTTTTCAAGTATTCGATTGTGATTTATACCGTGTGAACTTCACATCTGTCTTACCAATGTCGCAATTACAAACTCTAGTTATACCACAATCATTCAAAGAGTCCTTTTCTACTAATCAATTAGCACGAATGATCCATCTGACCATCAAGGAATGTACGTTAAATGTGTTACTCAATCTATTAAAAGATGCACCAAATCTGAGTTATTTAAAGATAAGACGTGTTAGTAGGAGCACGCCTATAGAGCCCGTTTACTGTACAAGTAAACTGAAGTCATTAATTATAAATTCGTTTTACGGTGATGCCAATCATCTTTGGACGCTTTTTCAACAAACACCAAATTTAGAAGAATTAATAATAAAAACTTCGGATAATCCGACTTTCCTCGATGCTGATCTATGGGAATCTTTCATAATTGATCTATTACCATATTTAACAATTTTCAAGTTTAAATTCGAGGCTTTCGGCTTAACATCGATCAGCGAAGATATGTTCACGCGTTTTCAAAATGATTTTTGGTGTGTACAACATGCTTGGTTGACAGAATACATGTTAGACAACAATTCAGGATTAGTTTATACAATTCCATATCCATCGGAGGAATATAGTATAGATATAACGAATGGACATCGTCGTGTGAATGGATCAATCCATACATTCGATGATGTGAAAAAATTAGATTTTCAACCGCCCTATTGTGAAAAAAATAATGGATATTATTTTGCGAATGTCGATTCGTTAGAAATTAGCGATCCGTACCTAGCAAGCAGGTGTTTTATTCTAGTAGATTATCCAGATTTAGAACGTCTTGAAATGTTAGTCAAGTTCTCGAATATCAAGCATCTCACTGTATCTCATGAAATACAATTTAAAACGTCAAATATATTGAAAGAAATATTCGAATTTGCAACACAGTTGTCATCGTTGGAAATTTCATTGGAATATTTGATGAGTCTATGCGAAAATGATGAATTATGTCAATATTTCAGCAAATATATTCAAAAATTGAATATCAATGTTCATTCATTTCGGAATTCAAATCAACGAAAGCAGTTTTGTAAAATATTTGTTAACCTCGAACAACTTCAATATTGTATGGAGAAATCCAACATTTACTTTTTAATCAAGCATTTGCCCAAATTAACATATTTAAATATTTTCAATAATTCGTGCAATGAGTCGATTCGAGANAATCTGAGCTATTTAAAGATAGGACGTGTTTGTAGGAGCACACCTATAGAGCCAGTTTGCTGTACAAGTAAACTGAAGTCATTAATTATAAATTTGTTTTACGGTAATGCCAATAATCTTTGGACGCTTTTCCAACAAACACCAAATTTAGAAGAATTAATAATAGAAACTTCGGATGATCCGACTTTCCTCGATGCTGATGTATGGGAATCTTGCATAATTGATCTATTACCACATTTAACAATTTTCAAGTTTAAATTCGAGGCTTCCGGCTTAACATCGATCAGCGAAGATATGTTCATGCGTTTTCAAAACGATTTTTGGTGTGTACAACATGCCTGGTTGACAGAATACATGTTAGACAACAGGTCAGGATTGGTTTATACAATTCCATATCCATCGGAGGAATATAGTATAGATATAACGAATGGACATCGTCGTGTGAATGGATCAATCCACACATTCGATGGTGTGAAAAAATTAGATTTTCAACCGTCCTATTGCGAAAAAAATAATGGATATTATTTTGCGAATGTCGATTCGTTAGAAATTAGCGATCCGTACCTACCAGGCACGTGTTTTATTCTAGTAGATTATCCGGATTTAGGGCGTCTTCAAATGTTAGTCAAGTTCTCGAATATCAAGCATCTCACTGTATCTGATGAAATACAATTTAAAACCTCAAATATATTGAAAGAAATATTTGAATCTGCAACACAGTTGTCATCGTTGAAAATTTCATTGGGATACTTGATAAGTCTATGCGACAATGATGAATTATGTCAATATTTTAGTAAATTTATTCGAAAACTGAACCTTAATAGTGGTTCATTTCGAAATTCAAATCAACTAAAGCAGTTTTGTAAAATATTTGTTAACCTCGAACAACTTGAATATTGTATGGAGAAATCCAACATTTACTTTTTAATCAAGCATTTGCCCAAATTAACATATTTAAATATTTTCAATAAGTCGTGCAATGAGTCGATTCGAGAAGATTTAGAACAAATGTCCGATTTCGATATCATTACTGACTTCGATGTACATGATAAACACCATGGTTTCTCAATTTGGATCAATCGAAACACGAACATGACTTAGAGTTTGATATCTAGAAGACGTATATATGTGGTGAAAATCTTAGAGTAAAACTTAAAGATGAAAATTGTTTGTGAATAGTATTGAAAACTACGAGTTTTTATACTGTGATAAAACGTTTTGATTGAAGGATAATCACGTTGTTATTGTTGAGAGTAATCAAAAGAGTCTGATCATAATTGTTCAATTTTCGTATAGCTTTAATTCGCTTCCTCCGTTTCCGTGGCTTATTGCCGATAACTTAAATACAAGGCCAAGAAATCCACGGATACCAAACGGTTTTCTAGCAGGTTCTGTGCTGTATTCTGTTTCGGTTTGATTTATCTTAACAGTAGGAAATGCTTCAACACCAGGATAGGAATGATCAGTTTCGGTATTTTCTGCATTCGTTTCAACTTGATGACTCATGGGAGGATCACTACTGGGTTCCGCTGAGGCGTCAGGGAGACCAGGATTTGTTGTTTCGGAATGAGAATCATCACATATGCCGGGAAGACTGAGACCTGCTTCTTCAGAACGAGATGTATTCACTGCTTCAGTAGTTGTATTGGAATTCTCTGTTGAATTTGTGCTATTCGATGGGGTGTTGTTAGATGCTTGACATTGATCTTCCGCAGGTATATCCTATAAAAAAAAAACAACTGAAAACGTGATAATCGAAGAAGAAACGGTACCATTTTGTTCTTAATATCGTCTGCTATTGCAAATATATCATTAGTTGTTCGCATCTTCCCATTAAAGCTGGGATCTTCAACAATAGTTTTGATATTAGCCAGTAGACGTGGTCCATTTGGGCCGTTGTCTTGTAGCAGACGATTGAGTCGATGATAATCGCTAGGTTTCATATTTTCGAACACTTTGACACCGTTTATCGTAATATCCTCATGATTTGGTACGCCAAAAGCGTCGCGTAAATTCTTTTTCACATCATCAATATTGATATGATAACACAAACGTTCATTCTGTGAGTTGGTAAACGTTTCAATATTCTTTCTGAAAGTGTCATCACTGGTAGGATTATTTACGTCATCGCGATGATTGGCTGATGATTGGAAAAAGTACTCTTTTCGATGACTTGAGCATTTGTTGAAGTTTTCACTGTACTGTTCACTTTCTCCGTTTGTCATCGTACCATAAACACGTTTTTTCGCCAAATCTCTAAGATTGGTGAAGTCTTTCTTTTGTTCAGGATCAGTAGTTCCTTCCTCCCATCGGTCGATCACGTTATCGACCTTTTCATTCATCGTATTTTCGTAAACTGTTTGAGAATTTTTCCACGAAGAATTGAACTCTTCTTCCGATGGACCACCTTGACCTCCCAAATCTTGAACTAGTTTTTTCGTTGCTGCTTCCTGTTGTTCGGCAGGTAACTTTTTAACCTTTTCTAATTCGGTTCGAAACTTTTCCTTATTTTCTTCTGGGATATACTTGTCAAACTCTTCATCCACGCTCTCACGAAAAGTATCCTCCCGACTTGCACCAATTGTGTCGAGCTTTTCGACGAACGCAGCTTTGCCGATTTGATTGTACGCTTCTGGGGTAATATCAATATTTCCATCGACGATCATCCCATCAGCAGTACAAGTAACAACACTACCAGTTTTTCGGATCAATTCGAAGAACTCAGTGGGATTTTCGATCTTGGTCAAGTTTCGAATCATATATGCTTTTTGATCAGAGGTCGAATGCGCTTTTTCCATCTTCGTCATTTCTTCCTTAGCTTCTTCGGACTATTGGAAAACAAAATTCGATGATTATGACCATGGGTATAGATTATTTTGCTTACTTTAAGATTTGATTTAACTTGTTTTAAACACTGCATTTGTTCTGATTCGAAAACGCTTTTAAGAGTTCTTGGTTTTGTTAGAACATTACAAAGCATAAATGTACTCATGCAAAGTTGATAGTAATCTAACCATGTACGTTCTCTTTTCGTCAAGAGATTAAAAATACTAGAAAGAAGTGCTGCCGAACTCGAGAATATGGTCAGCGTATTGGCGATGGTGAACATGGCACTACGGAGTTTACCAATTTCTTAACATAAATCAGAACTCTTCAAACATATCAACATCAGAAGGTTAACTCACTTTCCATAGTTTCCGCAAACGTTTTTCCTTCACGTGCGTATTTCATGGCCTGTGCTCGAAGCACACCAGAGTAAGTCGATAATGCTGCAGAAATCAGAATAAAAACTTCAGTACTAATGCCCTCATCATGCGTGGTCTTATCATAAATGCCATAAGCAGTTCTAAAAACATGACAAAACAGTGCGCAGTTGATCATTCGCAGAATCAAATCAAACTAACCCGGCTAGACCATAAGTCATAACAAAGAAAGAACCAGTTTGAACGACACTCGCTGCCGTTGCGGAGAATAGAGCAGGAGCGAAATATGTGACTACACCTGTCACACCTAAAGCAATTCCACCAACCATGACAACTGTATCAGTGACAGCTTTGATACGTGAAACTAGACAGGTAGCTGGTGTTTCACCTAGCTCTAGAAGGACACGGCCGTTGCTTGTCTCTGTAGGTGTATAAGTTCCATCTTTCGGCGCTAATGTAGCAGCTTTTGGTAATGTGTTGTTTGCTTTATAATCTTCAAAGTTAGTGTAAACTCTACCATTTCTATCGATGAACTTCCGTTGTACATTGATGACGAAAACTAGGAATATGACAATGACAAGATATCGCCGCTCAACATTGTTTGATACCTGGCTCTTCGCTTGCATAAAATGCTGGGTCATTAGCCATTTTAGTTGCAGTTGATACGTAGATGATATTAAAATGAATATGTTCTGGAGTATCGCAGTGCCTGGTAATCACCTTCTTTATTTTGCGAGCTTCAAGTCGTTCTTCACGTGAATAAGTTTTTGTAGGACATGAAGGCGCTGCTTTACTGCTTTCCTAAAATCTTCAGCTCATTTTAAAATTAGAAAAACAAAGGAAGACAAACCGCCGGCATTCGAACACCATGAAGTGCTACTAAAATACGTAATTCCAAAGCATCTCGATGTTCGAAATTGTAGGCGAACCATTCTGTGCGATTATTATCTTTCACGTGTGCATCCTGCATTTTGATGGCTTTTTCTTTCCATTGTTGCAATTCACTATCGCTCCAGTCAAAGTAAGTTCGACCTTCTGGCTTCTGTTCACGAAGATCAACATGACGTGGCTGCCATTCAACAGGTTTCGGTGGTTCATCTGTTGAAATTGGCTAAAAATAATCGAATTTAAATACTAAGAAAATACTTCCGATACAGAAATATATTAGGCTAGATCGTGAGGAACACCTGAAAACCCTGGTTATTAATTTAAAGTAACGGTGATATATTGTATGGCAGTTTACTTACAATTGGTGTTTTGATCTCATCAATGGCTAAAAACAAGTCTTTCATTAACTGATCGGTATTTTTTTTGCATCTTCCTCTTAATGATTTGATTGTCTCCTTAACTTTTCCCTTGATTGTATTTAATTGCATCGCTCGGCATGCAAAAATTGTGTGTATACAATTACGCAGAAGTTGAGATATAGATATGGATTTCTTCTGGCCATTTTCGTCCGCTTCACTATCTTCATCGTCATCCACTAGGAATCGAATGGAGTAGAAAAACTTATTAGGTCGATCAGGATAATTTGAATCGTCGTAAAAGAGTTTCACAATAAATTCCACTCTTGGATTATATTTCTCCGGGATTGTCTTAACCCACTGTTTCATAAGGGCTTCAAATGCTCGCCAAAGCAAATGTGTTCCTACGTGACCGCAATTAAGGGCTGGATTTTGTGGAAAAGTGTTGATGTCAAGCATCCTCCCACCTAATGTGTTTGCCACAATGTGTCCGCATTGGTCGATTGGTTTGTTTTTTTCCGTTCGCTTTCCACGAGCTCTAATTACGTCTCTCAAATTTTCGCATTTTCCGGTCTCTTCGCCGGTGTCAATATGTCGTTTATATATAGTAGCCTTTAACCATACAGGCTTTAGCTTCTGGTATCTATCAGAGTTAAGACGCTGCTCCTGCACTTCCACATCCAGATAGCTATTGGCAGGAACGGCGAATACTTCTTCTATTGGACCCATATTAGTATATCCGCGCGATGCATCAGGCGTGATGCAAACTAGGTCGGGAATATTCTCAGAATTCGGTTTTTCATCATCGAGATTGTCTTCCGAGCTGTCGGAATCGGCGTTCCAACCGCCAATTATTGGAGGAGGAACCATTACGAAGATTGAATGGTAACCTTTTGTTGATCTAAAATTCATGTTAATGTGTATCTGAGCACATATTTCAAGCATACTCTTGTAAGGACTTCTCAAACTCTTGATTAAAATCTGCTCTGTCCATCTCTCATTTTAGTTTCACCGAAATTGAATATCTATCATAGTGATTTGAGCATGCCTAGCGACGTTCTCGGAGAAACTTCATTCAAAAGCCGTCAAATACGTAAGTAATTAACGAGTGGGGTGATTTTGTTCTTTCGGAGAGTATAGCAAATATAAACTACGAAAACGTTCCAGCCAAAATCTAAAATAACGGTTTCGAGTGTCGTCTATTTACGATGGACTTTCTAACAACGATAAAAAGTGATAAAGATGCATAGAGACTAAAAACAAAATGGTGTAAGAGAATGCGGGCATCATAGACAGCGTAATAAGACAAGTTGCATATAGAAACGAAAAAATGTTTTGATACGAAAGAGAGAAAGAACACGACTTGACTACTGCCACAAAGCAATAACGGCTGAGTTCTATAGCGAAAGCGCCGTTTTTTTTTCTTCTCTCGACGAATAAAAGTCTCCTGACCTGCAAGAACGCAAAAAAAACGAAGTCTAGTGTACTCATATGATACATGTTACAGAATGAAAATCTTATCTCATTCAATCCTCCCGTCGCACATGACATTCATCGAAACTGTGATAACTTCACAAGCTAAAATCTTCTATATTTGCCATTTATCGTTCATTATTCGTCATTCACCAAAAACGATTTCACACACGATGTGTCGTCAGGAGTTTTGAGAGGANCATCGTATTTTCGTAAACTGTTTGAGAATTTTTTCCACGAAGAATTCAACTCTTCTTCCGATGGGCCACCTTGACTTCCCAATTCTTGAACTAATTTTTTCGTTGCTGCTTGCTGTTGTTCGGCAGGTAAATTTTTAACCTTTTCTAATTCGGTTCGAAACTTTTCCTTATTTTCTTCTAGGATATGTTTTTCAAACTCTTCTTCCACGCTCTCACGAAAAGTATCCTCCCGACTCGCACCAATTGTGTCGAGTTGTTCGACGAACGCAGCTTTGCCGATTTGATTGTACGCTTCTGGGGTAATATCAATATTTCCATCGACGATCATCCCATCAGCAGTACAAGTAACAACACTACCAGTTTTTCGGATCAATTCGAAGAACTCAGTGGGATTTTCGATCTTGGTCAAGTTTCGAATCATATATGCTTTTTGATCAGAGGTCGAATGCTCTTTTTCCATCTTCGTCATTTCTTCCTTAGCTTCTTCGGACTATTGGAAAACAAAATTCGATGATTATGACTATGGGTATAGATTATTTTGCTTACTTTAAGATTTGAATTAACTTGTTTTAAACACTGCATTTGTTCTGATTCGAAAACGCTTTTAAGAGTTCTTGGTTTTGTTAAAACATTACAAAGCATAAATGTACTCATGCAAAGTTGATAGTAATCTAACCATGTACGTTCTCTTTTTGTCAAGAGATTAAAAATACTAGAAAGAAGTGCTGCCGAACTCGAGAATATGGTCAGCGTATTGGCAATGGTGAACATGGCACTACGGAGTTTACCAATTTCTTAAAATAAATCGGAACTCTTCATACATATCAACATCAAACGGTTAACTCACTCTCCATAGTTTCTGCAAACGTTTTTCCTTCTCGTGCGTATTTCATGGCCTGTGCTCGAAGCATACCAGAGTAAGTCGATAGTGCTGCAGAAATCAGAATAAAAACTTCAGTACTAATGTTCTCATCATGCGTGGCCTTATCATAAATACCATAAGCAGATCTAAAAACATGACAAAACAGTGCGCAGTTGATCATTCGCAGAATCAAATCAAACTAACCCGGCTACACCATAAGTCATAACAAAGAAAGAACCAGTTTGAACGATACTCGCTACCGTTGCAGAGAATAGAGCAGGAGCGAAATATGTGACTAGACCTGTCACACCTAAAGCAATTCCACCAACCATGACAACTGTATCAGTGACAACTTTGATACGTGAAACTAGACAGGTAGCTGGTGTTTCACCTAGCTCTAGAAGGACACGACCGTTGCTTGTCTCTGTAGGTGTATAAGTTCCATCTTTCGGCGCCAATGTAGCAGCTTTTGGTAATGTGTTGTTTGCTTTGTAATCTTCAAAGTCAGTGTAAACTCTACCATTTCTATCGATGAACTTCCGTTGTACATTGACGACAAAAACTAGGAATATGATAATGACAAGATATCGCAGCTCAACATTGTTTGATACCTGGCTCTTCGCTTGCATAAAATGCTGGGTCATTAGCCATTTTAGTTGCAGTTGATACATAGATGATATTAAAATGAATATGTTCTGGAGTATCGCAGTGCCTGGTAATCACCTTCTTTATTTTGCGAGCTTCAAGTCGTTCTTCACGTGAATAAGTTNATGATATATTTGCAATAGCAGACGATATTAAGAACAAAATGGTACCGTTTCTTCTTCGATTATCACGTTTTCAGTTGTTTTTTTTTTATAGGATATACCTGCGGAAGATCAATGTCAAGCAACGCTGATATATTATGACAGTTCACTTACAATCGGTGTTTTGATCTCATCAATGGCCAAAAACAAGTCTTTCATTAACTGGTCGGTATTTTTTTTGCATCTTCCTATTAATGATTTGATTGTTTTCTTAACTTTTTCCTTGATTGTATTTAATTGCATCGCTCGACATGCGAAAATTGTATGTATACAGTTACGCAGAAGTTGAGATATAGATATGGATTTCTTCTGGCCATTTTCGTCCGTTTCACTATCTTCATCGTCGTCCACTAGGAATTGAATGGAGTAGAAAAACTTATTAGGTCGATCAGGATAATTTGGATCGTCGTAAAAGAGTTTCACAATAAATTTCACTCTTGGATTATATTTCTCCGGGATTTTCTGAAGCCACTGTTTCATAAGGACTTCAAATGCTCGCCAAAGCAAATGTGTTCCTTCGTGACCGCAATTAAGGGCTGGATTTTGTGGAAAAGTGTTGATGTCAAGCATCCTCCCGCCTAATGTGTTTGCCACAATGTGTCCGCATTGGTCCATTGGTTCGTTTTTCTCCGTTCGTTTTCCACGAGCTCTAATTACGTCTCTCAAATTTTCGCATTTTCCGGTCTCTTCGCCGGTGCCAATATGTTGTTTATATATAGTAGCCTTTAACCATACAGGCTTTAGCTTCTGGTATCTATCAGAGCTAAGACGCTGCTCCTGCTCTTCCACATCCGAATAGCTATTGGCAGGAACGGCGAGCACTACTTCTATTGGACCCATATTAGTATATCCGCGCGATGCATCAGGCGTGATGCAAACTAGGTCGGGAATATTCTCAGACTTCGGTTTTTCATCATCGAGATTGTCTTCCGAGCTGTCGGAATCGGCATTCCAACCGCCAATTATTGGAGGAGGAACCATTATGAAGATTGAATGGTAACCTTTTGTTGATCTAAAATTCATGTTAATGTGTATCTGAGCACATATTTCAAGCATACTCTTGTAAGGACTTCTCAAACTCTTGATTAAAATCTGCTCTGTCCATCTCTCATTTTAGTTTCACCGAAATTCAATATCTATCATAGTGATTTGAGCATGCCTAGCGACGTTCTCGAAGAAACTTCATTCAAAAGCCGTCAAATACGNAAGCGCCGTTTTTTTTTCTTCTCTCGACGAATAAAAGTCTCCTGACCTGCAAGAACGCAAAAAAACGAAGTCTAGTGTACTCATATGATACATGTTACAGAATGAAAATCTTATCTCATTCAATCCTCCCGTCGGACGTGACATTCATCGAAACTGTGATAACTTCACAAGCTAAAATCTTCTATATTTGCCATTTATCGTTCATTATTCGTCATTCACCAAAAACGATTTCACACACGATGTGTCGTCAGGAGTTTTGAGAGGACGTGTTGTCAAGTGACCAAAACAAGTTTTCTTTTGATATCATAAGTCGCCGTATGAAAAGTATTTACATGAGTTGTGAGAATAACTTCAGAAGCGTTCGCAACTTTCTTTTCAACACGGTGATCGAATGTACACGAACAAGAACAGTTCCTCCCTCGTATTCGAATCTCCACAATCCAGATCTCTTCACAATCGAATGATATACAATGATCAATGTCGTTATATTAATTATACTCTTCAATAATTAATGTAGCTTTTCAGCTTTGTGCAGTCCGAATGATCGTTTTTCTACGTCAAACATAAACAAGATGTGATATGTAGGGTAAAAGCAATAGATAAACTATTAGCGATCGTAAAATGCAACCGATAGCTGATAGTGAGAGAGAGAGAGAGAGAGAAAAGAATAATACTTATTTCCACTATTTTCCCGCATCGAATCATATCTACAAATGTTTGTAATCATGAAAATGACAAGTCCTTTCAACCAATAGGCCGTTTCGAGGAGGTATACGAATCAGCATTGAGTATTAGATAGAGTCTCTACGGTTAACTGGATTACCTATGAGACGAACGAATCATTCGTTTTTCTATACTCCACATAACTATCAGATATACGTTAATTTCACTGTTCTTAAACTCTTAGATTGTACATGCGTTTAAACAAATTGTTGAAGAAACATCTATGATAGTCATACAACTGACATAGGTCATAAACAATGTCAGGACATAATTGGCATATTGTTTCGACGAGATGAGATCACTTTTGCAAGAGAATTTTTGAAAAAAATCGAATAACTACCAGCATAATCTTTCTGCCTCATTTTATTACGAAAGAAACTACGATGACACAGAACAACAAAAATGAAGAAAATAAGAGCGCTAGGAAGGTTAGAATATCACCTCATCTCTTATTATTTTATGCATAAATTACCTGTTTGGTGCGCTTCTTTGTCAATTAGAAAAGACAAAAGTTTACGCTTTGTGATTGAGACAGAAAAGAACATCTTTTAGCAAAATTTCTCTCACTAGGAATTCTAAGTTCATTTAATCACATCATATCGCAACGCCATCATAATTTCATGATGAACCTCTTCAAGTTATTTTAATTAGCTATGGTCTCATCAACAGAAGTCGTCTCCCATCTGGTTTACTTCGGTTACTTTGCAATCTTGATCCTGAAACAATTGGACATTTATTAAACATTCCTATCAAAAGATTTGATGAAAAAGGCTCGTATACTCTAACTTATATGATATGTTCAGCTTTACTTGATTTATTCCATCGAGTGTTTAATCTTTTTTTTGTGCTTTGCTCTTCACACAAGTAGATAATTTTGCGAAATATATTTCTCAGAACGTCTTTGTTACGATCTGATATTCGTCAGATGTTGCCGAGAGGAGTCGGAGAAAGCCAGACGGCGCTCCTGTCACCTTATACCTCTCAACAAGTTTAGAGGAAGATATCAAGCGGTAATCATTGCTCATAGAATTGTTGCTCTTCGTGTCATTTGATTTCGATGAACACGATCGAGCATACTGGATTGATATTTTGTAGGTTTCATGTGATAGAACGACCTATATGCATTTTTATTTTGGAAATTGTTATATTTATTTTTCATATTCATCGAGCACGACACATACGATCTGCACAACGAAGCATTGAATTGCTAGAACTTGCTCTTTATATTATATACATCATGCCTTTAGTCATTTTCAAACTTTAGATTGCTGTATGATCGACAATCACGAAGGGCAGTGTGCGTCCCTCAATCAAAATATTTTTGTCAGTAAATGTATTTATGTTCAATTGATTGACAAGACGTTAGCTTTTTCAAAGGCGGAGTTTGTAACTGCCGCAGAAAATTAAAGGTTTTCATTCCTATGGAACTATACATAGTTAAGTAAACCTGACCAGTCTCATCAACGTTTCTTAAAAGCATATTCTTCCACAAAAAATATAAAAATGGCGACGTCTATATAAATTGCCTGTTTTACGTTTGTATTTTTTGTTCCATTCCGTTGGACAAATATTTCTCTAGTTACCATAAGTGTCTTATTCATTTGTTGGAAAGAAAAATATTTTTCCACATATCTTAATCATGAACACATTACCTGTCGAAATAGTACATTGCATTTTCGATCATCTCGATGCACAAACAATTCTATTTTCAATACGGTGTCTGTCGCGATCATTTCGATCAATCGTCAATTCTTATGAAAGATTTACATTGGATCTAAAAGGATTATCTCAACAAGATTTTCATCTCCTTTGTCGTTTAATCAAACCAGAAAACGTTATTTCATTATCACTTTCAAATGAATTTAAACATTCGGATGAAATCGTGTCATTTTGTCCATATTCTCGTCATAAACAATTTACTCGACTTCGACGTTTAACTCTTGAGAATATTGATGAAGGTCCATTGAAATTTCTTCTACGAGAAAGCAACCTTACTTCTCTTACATCATTTCCAGTGAAGTTCAGACGCGGCGACGATAGACTTGCAAAGACAACAGAAGAATTTCTTGCATCAATCATTACACAACTAAAACTTGAAAAATTAGAATTTTTGTCCAATATTCATTACATATTACAATATTCTCTTCATTTACATACACTTATTCTGAAAAATGGCTTTGGTCCATGGTATCTTACTGATATGCCAAAATCCTATCTTTCCACTACTTTTTCACAAGTACAACCTCTAACTATTGAAAACATGTATAACGAGATCGATACAGTCGATGAATTGCTTTCATTAACAACTTCATTGAATTATTTCAAAATTATTTTCACATGTAATCAAATGAAATCTATGCCTGATGGTCATTATTGGGAAATACTAATTCAATCGAAACTAACACAATTAAACAAATTTGAATTCTTTTTTGATCAATACAAGTCTAGCAAACCCTTAGAAGAACTTGAATCAATGAACTCTACATTTCAAACATCATTCTGGGTCGAACATAAACAATGGTTTGTTGTCTGTGAATATGAAGACACAAGTCTATTCTATTATCGTTTCTATACTCTACCAATATGTACAAGTGAGTTCAAGTGTAACCAAAGCCTAAAACGACTTCCTTCTTCTGCTGTGACTATGATGACGGAAAACAATACAGTTAAATCGATTCGTGAATATTATAATGAAGAAGAAACAAGTAAAATGGGATAGAAGACTCGGAATTATTAGATGGATATTTTTTTAGAAAACAGTGATAAGTTATCCACGTTTTGTCAAAGCAACGGATCTAACAATTAGCGTAAATCAAAAATTTTGTTCATCACTATTGTTATTAATTTATCAAAAGGTTGATGTTACAAAATTAATGAAAATAACACTAGATATGAGTAATGTTGACACAATAGCGGAAGATTTATTGAAAAATTTTGTTTTATGTATCGAACAAGCAAGTAACCTTTCATCATTAAGTATTTGTGGGCGTTATATAACTAGTCAAACATGTTCAAATACGTATAATATATATTCAGTACTTCCACGTCAAATAAAACATTTAGAAATTCAAATTGATAATCTAAATGCAGTAGAAGAAATTCTAATGCGTTGTAATAACTTATCAACAGTGAAATTTGATGTTGAAAATCTTTTAATTGAAGAAATTAAACAATGGTTTATTAATAATACAATCAATTCAATTTGCTGGAAATATTATCAATCGATAAGAGTGTGGCTTGGAAAGAAAAGAAAATCAAACTAACTGATCATTAATTAGATGTTATACTTTAAACAATTTTTATTTGATACATGAAAATTCTTTGACTTTTCTAATAAATACACATATTTTTTTCATCAAAATTACAAGAAATATTTTATTGCACATGTATCATGAAACAACATCAGATGGAAATACATTCCGAAGAAATATCGATCGACTCGTACTGTTGAATAACAACCCATAACGTTCACTTTTCTCATGAATCGTTGGCATTCGGATGCGATTCTATCACATATCAAAAAGGAAATCGATACTCGATCAATTATTTTTTGTTGAAAAGTTATTCTAAATCAATTCAAAATCATTGTTTTTGATTTCACTTTTTACAAAATTCATTTCGTCTAGGAAAATCTTTCTCTTTAATTCCGTACGTTTAGCAGAATGTACAACAAGTTTACAAATGCAACAGATAGTTGTTGATCTGAGAGAGAGAGTTTCTTAGTGTTATAGAGATCACGAACGGAATAATCCTTACAGAAGAAAATTGGACGTAAGAAGATGTATCGATTTAATGGAATAGAAATGTTTTACATAATAAAAATATTTATTTGGCAAAGTAAAACCTTTTCAGTTGTAACAGCCAGTATGTTGTTTTGCTTCATTTTTCAGTCGAAGGTATAAGAATATCGGTACCAACGCGAGTGCTATTTACTTTATAAAATATAACAAAGATGTCATTTCCTATTCATAAAATAGAATCAACATATCTTACACTTGCATATTAATCGATATTAATATGAACAAATTCTACAATATCTAAATGTATCATGTATACTTACTCATAAACATACTTTTCTCTTTACCATAGTAAGATCTTAGACACGTTTTTTTTGTAGAAAGAAATTACGCAGTCAGACAATAATATCTGTACTTCTTCCAGTTTTTTTCATTCTATTTTGTAATATTGTTGTACAGAAGTCATGAAGATGGTGACATCTTTCAAAAACAATTACATCGATTTTTCGCTTCTTTCGTTTGGCTCATCATTTACCTATGTATCGATATTTGTATCATTTGTTGGAAAGAAAAATATTTTTCCACATATCTTAATCATGAACACATTATCTGTCGAAATAGTACATCGTATTTTCGATCATCTCGATGCACAAATAATTTTATTTTCACAACGGTGTCTAACCTTCCGAACCGTTTGGGTTTATTTCTCTCATTCCGCGTGGAGGTCTGCTGATTTGTAGAATTCTTACCTGGATTCGTATACAACAATGGAAAAATCGGATCGATATGCTTTCGACCGCAAGTCATCAAATATTGTCCTCATATCAACGAATGAGTCGATAATTGCTTATTTTCATCTTTGTACATGCATTGATAGCCATTTTGTTGGAACTTCAATGAGCAGTGGTGTTTACATAGTCGAGGTGAGAAAAGTATTGAGTATAAACAAATTGAGGATTTTATTATCCGAAGTATGGTATGTTGTTTTTATATTGGTAATGGTTACGGAATTTTATTTTGAAAAATGTTCAGAAATAAGTTTTTGTATGGATAATTCGCTTTCTTCGTCTTTTGATTTCTATGGATATTTTGTTAGAAAAATGATTAAAAAAGTCCATTCGACAAATTTTGCTCTGTTATATCAATGAAAAAATATCGTTGTTCTCATTAAACCAATCACACTTTTCACTTTTTCTATTCATCATTTACAAAATGCATGAGAAAAATGGTCGAAAATAGTGTTCTTAAGAAAAGAAATTGTAAAAGTTCTGTTTGCTTTCGTTGCCGTAATAAATTCATTGTCAAAATTTCAAGATTAAGCAAGAAGAACTGGTGACTCCAGGTGTTTCCTCTCTCCATACAACGTATTTAATTCAAATAAAAACAAACATATAGTTACAATAGAAGTTCCTTAACCTATTTCTGGATAGTCATCGTTAACGACTTGTTTTTGCCTTACAGCGTTTACTCTCATAGAAAAGAGCAGAAAAAAAATCGAAAGTATGAAAGGCAGTCAACCGAAACTATGAAAGGTAACCAATCGATTTCTATTGAGTGTGATGATGCGATTGTTCATCTTGTTGGTTATAATGACGAAGAACGATATTATGTCTCTCTCGATACTCGTGGTATGCATCTTGATTATCAATTTCGTGTTAGTACTACTATTATTGCTCTTTACAATCATGATCTAATTTATACGCTTGATAATGATTTTCTTTGGGATCATCGAACATGTGATTGTGATTGTGGTGGAAACTAATTCCAAAATGAAGTATCTCTGCGTTTATATTGATATGAATATGTAAGTTAGAACGAAAAATTATCTTGTTCGTAACCTTGCCGTATATACTTTTACTTCGTCACGTAATGACGTGGGAACATGTGAACATGGATATGACAGATAAAAGCGATATTTATCAATCAAATCAGAATAAAAACGTATAAATGTTAAGATTAGTTAATAGTTAGTTGAAAAGAAGAGATGTGTTGATTTAACTTAATGTCTATTTTTGCAAAATGATGAATCATTTTCCCGTAGAGTACTTAATGAATAATCAAAGAAAGTTAAACTTTTTTTTTGTTATTTGCACTTTTTCAATCATTATATCAATTAGATGTGTAAAACATCCACTAACATATCTGGAAATGTATTAGGAGCATTTATCATGTATATTATTGAGAACAAAAAGATCAATACTCATGAAAATATGGTTTCATTCAACAATTTCACGATAAGAATAACAATAATATAAATAAACCATACAAAGAAAAAGAATCGATCATAGTATTTTTCTTTTCTTACTCACCCTGTAATCTAACTTATAATAAATATAAAAACGTGCGTGGCGGGAAGATAACTTTTTTTTACCTTCAATAACTATGAAAGAAAAAGTATACAATCATAGTATATATGTAAATAAAGCAATACCTACAATAAACATATTACTTATTTTCATATTCAATCACCACAGCAGATGCGTATATAATCGTTAATTCGTTACTACTCTGTTTTTCATCATAAGAAAAAAGCTCCTGTTGTAAAAATCTTCGTAGAAATCTATTTTATTTGTTTATGACAGATAAAAGGTTTTCAGTTTTTATTTTTCCTCTGAAGTAAAAATACTAGTCATAGTGTACAAAAACTCAAAAAGAATGAACCTCATAGAGTCTTGAAGATGTGGGGGCGAGAGTACATTATTTCACATGAAATTCGATAAAAATATATCTTAATTTGCAATAGGTACTTCTGTTGATTATGTACATTCTTGTTTTTTAAATTAAGGCGTCACCTAAATCAGTAATTTCTCAATCTATCCCACTAACAAACATGCCGAATGTCAGTGTACCTTTTTCTATGTAAACAATCCTTTTCTATGAGGTATGTATCATATTCATCTCGTATTACAAATCATCTTGATGAAAAAGAATTGGATAGGTAAGTATTGTGTTCAAATTCATCGTTCTATCGTGTTAACAAAAGTAGCAAAGAGATTTATAAAGCAGAAGGTAGATAACATATTTTGGTTGAGAAAATCCATAGCAGATTTTTGTAGTCGGATGGCCCACCATTGATCATAATGCATGATAAATATTCCCATTGGTTATATAATTGTTTTTTGTTCGAAGGTCATAGTTATAATGAAATCGAAAATTTATAATAAGGAGAGTGATGAGCATCAATTATTGTTGGATCCAAAACATAAGTCATCCCAGCAGGATGAGTCGCATCAACGTCACGAATCACGTCTTGAATGGGCAGAATCATCTTGGATACGATTATGGTACATTATCAGTTGGCGATGGATCAATCCTTTACTTTCATTAGGTTATAAAACTACTTTAACAGAAGAAGATTTGGATGACTTGCCTAGTCAAGACAAATGTTCTGTCTTGTATGATATGATAAGGAATTCCAAACGAGATTACGACAAAATATTCAACACATGTCGAGACGTGTTTTGGAAACGTTATTTATTAGTTGCATTGCTTCGATTGCCCATATTGATCGCTGTCATTGCTCAACCACTGTTTCTATACAAACTAGTCCTGTATATTACAGATCATCAAAGTGCTCAAGTGTCACCATCAGCGCCAGTTTATAGTGGCTACCTATATGCGACTGGATTGTTTAGTTGTGCGCTTCTTCAAGCACTTTTCTATCATCAGTATTACTTCTACTCGGCTCGTCTAGATCTCATGATTCGAAATTCCGTTCTGTCGACAATTTTTGCACATTTGTTGTCAATCAACACGACAACATTACGACAAGTTGGAACTAACTATGCCATGAGTATCGTTACCAATGATGTAACAAAATTCGAAGAATTTTCTAAGCATACTTTATACATCATCGAAGCACCGCTCCTCTCTGGAATGACTTTTATTTTACTCTATTGGATTAATGGAGTGTGGTCGACAGTATCTGGTTTTCTTATATTCACCTTATTAATTCCGTTGCAAGTGATCTTAGGTCGCAAGTTTAATGAACATCGTAAGAACGTCGTCGTCCGTACCGATCGACGTATTCATGTGTGTGAAGAACTTATTCGAGGAATTCACGTGATTAAGATGTACAATTGGGAAGAACATATGAAAAAACGAGTTGGCGAAACACGTGAACCTGAAATGGCTAGTATCCGTCATGCTTTTGTCCTACGTGCAATAAACATGGGCTTGTTCTTGGCATCCATACCTATTACTGGATTTGCCACATACGTTGGCGCTTGGCTTGATGGGCGCCATTTAACAACAATTCAAATTTTTATTAGTCTTGCTTTCTTTTCTCAAATGCGCTTTCCAGTGATGTACTCATTGCCAGTTGCCATTGAGAAACTAGTAGTAATTCGGCAAGCATGGAAAAGAATTGCTAAATTTCTCCAATTAAATCCCAAGGAAGAACAAAAACTACTAGACACAGACGACACTCAGTCAAAAGGAACAATTACGCTGCATGATGCTTCATTCTCATGGGATGGACACAATTGTTGTCTTTCATTACTTAACATTCGTATCGAACCAGGATCATTCGTAGGTGTTGTTGGACCGGTCGGATCTGGTAAGTCGTCATTATTTTCGGCCATCCTAGGAGAAATGATTCAATTGGACGGTCAAATGAATGTTAGTAATAGTTCATTCTCCTATGCTGCACAATCTCCGTGGATATTCGCGGATACATTACGCGCCAACATTATCTTCACAAAACCGTTTGATGAACGACATTATAGGGCTGTTTTACATGCTTGTTGTCTCGATATTGATTTGACTATTCTTGGACCAAAGGCCGATTTGACAATGATCGGTGAAAATGGTGTAAATCTAAGTGGAGGACAAAAGGCACGTGTATGTCTAGCACGTGCTTTGTATGCGGATTCGGATATTTATCTCCTTGACGATCCATTATCTGCGGTTGATCGAACTGTTGCAAAACGAATTTATGATCGATGCATTGGTCCAAAAGGGCTATTGAAAAATAAAACTCGTCTATTGATTACGCATCATAGAGAATATTTAACTCAATGTCATCAAATCATTGTATTGAATCAAGGTCAAATGCAAATACAAACTCCGAGAATCGATCTCAATGAGCAAGATAAGAAGGATGAAGAAGATCAACAAATATCAGCAGCTATGCTCGATATTGGACAGTTCACAGCTTCGAGTCAGTCAATTATTGTTAAAGAAACTTCGAATGCACAACAAATTCGTAGTTCTTTGTGGTGTACTCTCTTTACTGCGCCACCATTAAAGACTTTAGGTTTATGTCTCACGCTTATTCTACTTTTATTTGGCCAAGTACTTCATGATGGCACTAATCTATGGCTCGCGCTTACCACACGACATTTGAGATATACAAAGTCAACTCAATCTATTCATCTGCCCACATATTTTGTTTTGACTATGGCAACATTATTTGTGGCAATCGGACGCAGTAGCTTTTTCTTCTATCAAATCTTGAATGGTTCAAACCGTCTTCATGATAAAATGCTTTCCGGTTTGCTGCACACATCGATGCGTTTCTTCGAAAGTAATCCAAGTGGACGAATTCTGAACCGAATGAGTAAAGATCAGCAAGTTGTTGACGAAACTTTACCTGAAGTCTTATTCGACGCCGTACAATCTTTGTTGTTACCGATCGGATTCATCTGTATCATTCTCATTATCAATCTATGGATGATACCTTTAGTTATTTTCTTAGTAATTTTATTTTGGATCTGTTTTCAGTATTATATTCGAACAAGTCAACAACTGAAACGAATGGAAAGCATGGCACGTAGTCCGATTTACGGATTATTTACATCATCAGTGAAGGGCTTAGCCACTATTCGTGCGTTTAAAGTCGAAAATGATCTTATAAAGTCAATTGCAAGTTTGATTGATGACAATACACGCCCGTTTCTTTATCTGTCAGGTACGACACGTTGGTTCACGTGTCGAATGGATCTCTTAGCGACATGTTTTGTACTTTTTCCTGCTTTTGCTGCTGTTATCGCGCCCAATAGAGTAGACGCAACATTTCTGACTCTTACTTTGTTCTATAGTATCAATATAACTGCACGGTTACAGCATGCTATTCGTCAGTCAGCAGACGCATATAACTACATGACTAGTGTGGAACGTATCGATGAGTACGGAGATTTGCCACCAGAGGAAGACAATGGTGGTGAATCGGGAAGATTAATTGAGACATCGACTGATTGGCCGAGTCGAGGAGAAATTCGATTTCACAATTATTCTCTACGCTATCAATCAAATGAAGAAGCAACACTAAAGAGTTTGAATTTAGTCATTAATTCTGCTGAAAAAGTCGGAATTATAGGTCGTACAGGCAAGAATGATCTAATTGTAGTTGTCTAACGAAATGTTTTCTTTGATACTCAATAGGTGCAGGTAAATCATCTGTGTTTCAAGGTCTCTTACGTTTAGTAAATCGATCGTGTATTGACGGTGAAATTCTCATTGATGATGTAGATATTGGTCGCGTGACGTTGAAGCATCTTCGTTCTCGAATCAGCGTTATACCGCAAAACCCTCTACTTTTCTCTGGAACTCTTCGATTTAATATGGATCCATTGGAACTTTATACAGATGAGCAATGTTGGAAAGTTTTGGAAATCGTTCGATTGAAAGAAACGGTTTCCAATCATCCTCAAGGTCTTCATATGCCAATAGCTGAGTCAGGTCATAACTTAAGTAGTGGACAGTGTCAATTGGTTTGTGTTTCTCGAGCTCTTCTTAGACAAAGTCGAATCTTGTTAATTGATGAAGCAACAGCTAATGTCGATCATGAAACTGATGAGTTTTTACAAACTTTAATAGTTGATGAGATTAAAGATCGAACTGTGCTAACCATCGCTCATCGATTGAATACAGTGGCAAACAATGATCGGCTTCTCCTGTTGAACGATGGAAAAGTCGTAGATTTCGATGTACCTGACAAAGTTTTAAGTCATCTTTGACAGCCACTTACGATAGATGGCAAGGGTTGAAACTTGTTTGCAAACTATACTTTGATTGATGAATAAAAAACGAAAATTAGAACTTTTATTTTACATGTTTTTCTCTCGATACGCCTTCTCGCGGTCTCACTAGGTACACACACATAGTTCAATTGTTAATTTTTACAAATGTTTCTGAAAACAGACAAATCATTGGAAACACCGTTCGTAACAATTAAACTTGGTTTTCCACTATTGTCCAAATAGCCTGATATGATTGAGTTCGGTGCATTTCCAGTAGAATGAGTAGTAGCAGTATTGAATGTTCCATCACCTCGACCAAGTAGAACACTGATACTACTGTTAGCGGAATTGACAACGGCTAGATCAATTCTTTTATCATTGTTATAATCACCAACAGTGACAGCACCGGGCCATAAACCCACAGAATAATTTATTGGAGCTTGGAATGTTGCATCACCATTCCCAAGAAAGATGCTAACACTGTTATTATTTCTGTTGCTGACGACGAGATCCTTTTTACCATTTTGATCAAAGTCCTCGACTTTTACAGCACTTGGCCAATCACCAGTTGTATAATTCTTACTCTTAGGAAAATGTCCAGTGCCATCACCAAATAGTATAGTGACCGTGTTATCATAAGGATTCGTTACTATAATATCGAATTTATTATCGCTATCGAAATCACCTGATGCTACGGACGATGGTTTACGACCAACTTCATATTTAATCGAAGCTTGAAAAAGTCCATTAACATCACCGAGAAACACATGCACTGTCGTGTCATCTGAATTAGCGACTACGACATCTGCTTTTTGATCATTGTTTAAATCCGTTGATATGAGAGCGCCAGGGCAACTACCAACAGTATAATTCATCGCCAATTGAAAAAACCCACGTCCATCACCCAGTAGTACACTGATCGTATTGGCAAATGAATTCGCTACTACTAAATCCAAATTCCTATCGTTATTAAAATAACCTGGTGCTAGTGCGCGTGGATAGTTAGCAATGTCAGTGCTCATCAAAGTAAAGAAACCTCTTTTACCGGTCCCCAGCCGAATACTGACAGTATTATCACCAAAATTCGTCACTGCCAAATCCAGCAATTGATCCTTGTTGAAGTCAGCGACGTCGATCGACCACGGAAGATGACCGACAGTATAATAACTAGGATACGTTGAGAATGCACCATGTGGAAAACCAAATAGAACCGTAATATAATCGGCATCGTCACGACCCACCAACAAGTCTAAATAACCATCTTTATCCAGGTCAGCTGATACAATCGATATCGGAGAGAGATTAATACTATGTGTGGCCACGTAGTTAAAACTTCCTTGTCCATCTCCGAATAGAACAAAAACGACAGCATCATTTAAATTGACGACGGCTAAATCCATTCTCCCATCATGATCAAAATCACCTCCTGTCATAGCGTAAGGAGCTCCGGTAGTCCTATAGTTTATTGTGTACTGGAAACTACCGTTGTCGCCGCCACATAGAATACTGATTCTGTTATCAGCTCGATTTCCTACCGCAATATCAAGTATAGAATCGTTGTTAAAATCGCTGACTACCATCGCCACAGGATAAGCACCAACTGTATAATCCATTGAGAGTCGAAAGTTTCCATGTCCATCACCAAATAGGATACTAACACAGTTATCATCGGAATTTGCTACTGCTAAATCAGGTATGCTGTCTTTGTTAAAATCTCCTGAAACTATGAATGAGGGTGTACGACGAACCTTGACACTTGTTGCATTTTGAAATGTTCCGTTTCCGTTACCACGTATAACAAGAAGGTTATTGTCAGTAGAATCAGTCACTGCTATATCAAGATTGGTATCATTGTTAAAGTCGCCAACTATCATAGCCGATGGGAAGTGACGAGTGGTGTACCTTGTTGACGTTGGAAAAAGACCAGTGCCATCCCCAAACAGTACGAGAATAACATTTTCGATGTAATTGGCTACTGCAAGGTCGCGATTTTTATCATTGTTGAAATCACCTGATACGACCAACGATGGCATCTGAACAGTATTGTACGTTCCAGGAACTTGCAGCGTGCCGTCGTTTTCTCCAAATAACAGACTAAAACCATCATCAGCCGTAACAACTGCAACATCTAACTGTTGACTATTTCTGAAATGGCCAACTGCAGCAGATGTGGGTCGATATCGTGTTTGATAACGATCTGCTGATTGAAAAGGCTGTTTACATTCTCCTGCCCAAGAGAGAAAAAAAGACGAATGATCAAGTGAAACGAAAAAGTATGCTCGTACCTAGGGTATTGTAATGGTTTCGTGTACCTAGAACAGATCCTAGAATGATTCCTCCAATCATTAACATAAGCAGAAAACAAATCGGAATGACGAATCGTTTCTTATGGTACCATTGGCGTCTTACAAGCAGAAGTTCGTTTATTAAAAGCAAACAAATTGGAAACTTACATCATTTTTGGATAAAGCTCAGCACCTAAAAAATAGATCACAATTAATACATTGTCAATCGGATATTTTTAGCCGTCCTTTTCACTAAGATCATGCCCGTCACGGTTTGTGATGGGTTATTTAGTTTACGGAGGAAGAGATTGAGTCTATTTTTACCTTTATACAGTTGGGGGCTCTTTTTCAGATCGTGTTTTTTAAAAAAAGAAGAAAACTTTTCTTCGTATCCATACCTTCAAATGGAGGTTGAAGTAGAACTTTCTCTGGTTTAACTTGTCTCAGATGAATGATATAAAGATCCGATGCCGGACTGAACTGAGATTGAACGATCATATGTGTTCCCGGCAAGAGAAGAATTTCGTCTTCTGTCGGATAATGTGAATGATTTCGTATTGTTCGTCCATTGATAACTTCCACTGAAAACAACGTTCGCTCTCCAGTATTTCCCAAATAAAAATTATTTTCGAGAATCGTCATTTGAGTTGTACATGATGAAAATGCCCACCATGTCACAGGAGTGCTCGGTGGAAATTCTTGACTTAAATTTTTTGTCACACCTCGCCAAACTGTCAACGGTGGTACACACGGTAATTTCACTAGTGCTGTTAGAAATAATTTCAGATACTTAAAGTATGGACGAAGATCTTCGCGATTGTNTTTGAGAGGACGTGTTGTCAAGTGACCAAAACAAGTTTTCTTTTGATATCATAAGTCGCCGTATGAAAAGTATTTACATGAGTTGTGAGAATAACTTCAGAAGCGTTCGCAACTTTCTTTTTAACACGGTGATAGAATGTACACAGACAAGAACAGTTCTCACCTCGTATTCGAATCACCACATTCCAGGTCTCTTCATAATCAGATGATATACAATGATCAATGTCGTTATATTAATTATACTCTTCAATAATTAATGTTGCTTTTCAACTTTGTGCAGTCCGAATGATCGTTTTTCTACGTCAAACATAAACAAGATGTGATATGTAGGGTAAAAGCAATAGATAAACTATTAGTGATCGTAAAATGCAACCGATGGCTGATAGTGAGAGAGAGAAAAGAGTAATACTTATTCCCACTATTTTCCCGCATCGAATCATATCTATAAATGTTTGTAATCATGAAAATAACAAGTCCTTTCAATCAGTAGGCCGTTTCGAGGAGATATACGAATCAGCATTGAGTATTAGATAGAGTCTCTACGGTTAACTGGATTACCTATGAGACGAACGAATCATTCGTTTTTCTATATTCCACATAACTATCAGATATACGTTAATTTCACTATTCTTAAACTCTTAGATTGTACATGCGTTTAAACAGATTGTGGAAGAAACATTTATGATAATCATACAACCGACATAGGCCATAAACAATGTCAGAACATAATTGACATATTATTTCGATGAGATGAGATCACTTTTTCAAGAAAATTTTTGAAAAGAATCGAATAACTATCAGCATAATCTTTTTGCCTCATTTTATTAAAAAAGAAACTACGATGACACAGAACAAAAATTGAAGAAAATAAGAGCGCTAGAAAAGTTAGAATATCACCTTTATCTCTTGTTATTTTATGCATAAATTACCTGTTTGGTACGCTTCTTTGTCAATTAGAAAAGACAAAAGTTTACACTTTGTGATTGAGACAGAAAAGAACATCTTTTAGCAATACTTCTCTTAATAGAGATTCTAAGTTCATTTAATCACATCATATCGCAACGCCATCATAGTTTCATGATGAACCTCTTCAAGTTATTTTAATTTGTTATGGTCTCATCAGCAGAAGTCGTCTCCCATCTGGTTCATTTCGGTTACTCTACAATCAGACATTTATTAAACATTCTTATCAAAAGATTTGACGAAAAAGCTTCGCATATTCTATATGATATGTTCAGCTTTACTTGATTTATTTTCTCGAGTGTTTAATCTTTTTTTTTCTGTGCATTGTTCTTCACACAAGTAGATAATTTTGCAACTATATTTCTCAGATCGTTGTTGTTACGATCTGATATTCGTCAGATGCTGTCGAGAGGAATCGGAGAAAGACTGAAAACTGGAACGAAAGATCGTTCATCTATATTCGTGCAGATTATGGCGATCCTGTCACCTTATACCACTCACTAAGTTTAGTGGAAAATATCAAGCGGTAATCATTGTTCATAAAATTGTTGCTCTTCGTGTCATTTGATTTCGATGAACATGGTCGAGCATACTGGATTGATATTCTGTAGGTTTCGTGTGATAGAACGACCTATATACATTTTTATTTTGGAAATTGTTATATTTATTTTTCATATTCGTCAAGCACGACGAAGCATTGAATTGGTAGAAGTTGCCAGTAGAAGTGAAACCAATGATAATGTTAAAATTGCGCGTAGCAAGAATCCATCTATCTTGTGTATGCTTGTTGTAGAACTTGTTGTCTATATCATATTCATCATGCCTTTAGTCATTTCTAAACTTTAGATTGTTGTATCATCGACAATCACAAAGGACAGTGTGCGTCAGTCAACCAAAATCTTTTTCTCAATATAAGTATTTATCTTCAATTGATTGACAAGACGTTTGCTTCTTCCATTTAAACAATGACTAGCAGATAATTTCGTCAAAAACTGATCAAATTCTTTCAACATCGTAATCGCTTAGTTAGAATTGAATAGAAATTAACAGACGTTAGCTTTTTCAAAGGCGGAGGCATAAAGTCATAAAATGCTAAATCAATGTCATTTTTCTATTTCTACACTGATGTATGATGAATCTATTATACGCAGATTGTAACTGCCGCAGAAAATTAAAGGTTTTCATTCCTATGGAACTATACATAGTTAAGTAAACCTGATCAGTCTCATCAACTTTTCTTAAAAACAGTTTTTTTAAGAATATTCTTCCACAAAAAATATAAAAATGGCGACGTTTATATAAATTGCCTGTTTTACATTTGTACTTTTTGTTTCATTCTGTTGGACAAATATTTCTCTAGTTACCAAGTATCTTAGTCATTTGTTGGAAAGAAAAATAATTCTTCACATATCTTAATCATGGACACATTACCTGTCGAAATAATCCATCGTATTTTCGATCATCTCGATGCACAAACAATTCTATTTTCAATACGGTGTCTGTCGCGATCATTTCGATCAATCGTCAATTCTTATGAAAGATTTACATTGGATCTAAAAGGATTATCTCAACAAGATTTTCATCTTCTTTGTCGTTTAATCAAACCAGAAAACGTTATTTCATTATCACTTTCAAATGAATTTAAAGATTCGGATGAAATCGTGTCATTTTGTCCATATTCTCGTCATAAACAATTTACTCGACTTCGACGTTTAACTCTTGAGAATATTGATGAAGGATCTTTCGTTCCAGTTTTCAGTCTNAAATCGTGTCATTTTGTCCATATTCTCGTCATAAACAATTTACTCGACTTCGACGTTTAACTCTTGAGAATATTGATGAAGGTCCATTGAAATTTCTTCTACGACAAATCGACCTTACTTCTCTGACATCATTTTCAGTAAAGTTCAGACGCGGCGACGATAGACTTGCAAAGACAACAGAAGAATTTCTTGCATCAATCATTACACAACTAAAACTTGAAAAATTAGAATTTTTGTCCAATATTCATTACATATTTGCTAAAGTTGATTGTCCAGTTTTGTCGACAATTCGATATTTATCCATCGGCTATTGTATCAGTCTACATATTTTATGTCACATCTTACAATGTTCTCTTCATTTACATACACTTATTCTGAAAAATGGCTTTGGTCCATGGTATCTTACTAATATGCCAAAATCCTATCTTTCCACTACTTTTTCACAAGTACAATCTCTAACTATTGAAAACATGTATAACGAGATCGATACAGTCGATGAATTGCTTTCATTAACATCTTCATTGAATTATTTAAAAATTATTTTCACATGTAATCAAATGAAATCTATGCCGGACGGTCATTATTGGGAAATACTGATTCAATCGAAACTAATACAATTAAACAAATTTGAATTCTTTTTTGATCAATACAAGTTTATAAAACCCTTAGAAGAACTTGAATCAATGAAATCTACTTTTCAAACATCATTCTGGGTCGAACATAAACAATGGTTTGTTGTCTGTGAATATGAAGGCACAAGTCTATTCTATTATCGTTTCTATACTCTACCAATATGTACAAGTGAGTTCAAGTGTAAGCGAAGTCTAAAACGACTTCCTTCTTCTGCTGTGACTATGATGACGGAAAACAATACAGTTAAATCGATTCATGAATATTATAATAAAGAAGAAGCAAGTAAAATGTGATAGAAGACTCTGAATTTTTAGATGGATTTTTTTTAGGAAACAGTGATAACTTATCCACGTTTTGTCAAGGCAACGGATCTAACAATTGGCGTAAATCAAAAATTTTGTTCGTCACTATTGTCATTAATTTATCAAAAAGTTGATGTTACAAAATTACTGAAAATAACACTAAATATTAATAATGTTGACACAATGGCGGAAGATTTATTCAAAAATTTTGTTCTGTGTATCGAACAAGCAAGTAATCTCTCATCATTAAGTATTTGTGGGCGTCATATAAATAGCCAAACATATTCAAACATGCGTAATATATATTCAGTACTTCCACGTCAAATAAAACATTTAGAAATTCAAATTGATAATCTAAATGCAGTAGAAGAAATTCTAATGCGTTGTAATAACTTATCAACAGTGAAATTTGATGCTGAAAATCTTTTAATTAAAGAAATTACACAATGGTTTATTAATAATACAATCAATTCAATTTGCTGGAAATATTATCAATCGATAAGAGTGTGGCTTGGAAAGAAAAGAAAATCAAACTAACTGATCATTAATTATATGTTATACTTTAAACACTTTTTATTTGATACAGCATCAGATGGAAATACATTCCGGAGAAATATCGATCGAGTCACACTGTTGGATAACAACCCATAACGTTCACTTTTCTCATGAACCGTAAGCATCCGGATGCGATTCTATTGCACATCAAAAAGGAAATCAATACTCGATCAATTGTTTTTTCTTGAAAAAGATGTATCGATTTAATGGAATAGAAACATTTTACATAATAAAAATATTTATTTAGCAAGGCAAAACCTTTTCAGTTGTAACTAAAATATAGCAAAGATGTCATTTTCTATTCACAAAATAGAATCAACATATCTTACATTTGCATACTAATCGATATTAATATGAACAAATTTTACAATATCTAAATGTATCATGTACACTTACTCATAAACATACTTTTCTCTTTACCATAGTAAGATCTTAGACACGTTTTTTTTGTAGAAAGAAATTACGCAGTCAAACAATAATATCTGTACTTTTTCCATTTTTTTTCATTCTATTTTGTAATATTTTTCTACAGAAGTCATGAAGATGGTGACATCTCTCAAAAACAATTACATCGATTTTTCGCTTCTTTCGTTTGGCTCATCATTTGTTGGAGAGAAAAATACTTTTCCACATATCTTAATCATGAACACATTATCTATCGAAACAGTACATCGTATTTTCAAGACGGCGTCTAACCTTCCGAATCGTTTGGGTTTATTTCTCTCATTCCGCGTGGAGGTATGCTGAGCCATTTTGTTGGAACTTCAATGTGTGGTGGTGTTTACATACATTCTGTTTACTAGTCTAGATGAGAAAAGTATTGAGGATTTTATTATCCGAAGTATGGAATGTTGTTTAGAAAAGCGTTCAGAAATAAGTTTTTTATATGGATAATTCGCTTTCTTCAGATTTCCATGTATATTTTGTTAGAAAAATGATTTAAAAAATCCATTCGACAATTTTTGCTCTGTCATATCTATAGAAGAATATCGTTGTTCTCATTAAACAAATCAAACCCACCCACCTTTTCTATTCATCATTTAAAAAACGGTCGAAAATCGTGTTCTTAAGAGAGAAAAAGTGTAAAAGTTCTGTTTGCTTTTATTGCCGTAATAAATTCATTGTCAAAATTTAGAGATCAAGCAAGACGAACTGGTGATTCCAGGTGTTTCTCCTCCCCACACAACGTATTTGATTCAAATAAAAACAAACATATAGTTACAATAGAATTTCGTTAACGACTTGTTTTTGCTTTGAAGCGTTTACTCTCCCATAGACAAGAACAGAAAAAATCGAAACTATGAAAGGCAGTCAACCGAAATTATGAAAAGTAACCAATCGATTCGTATGGAGTGTGATGATGCGTTTATTCACCTTGCTGATTGAGACAACGAAGAGCGATATTATAATCATTTTGATGCTCGTGGTGTGCATCTTGATCGTGAATTTCGTCTTAGTACTGCTATTGTTGCTCCTCACAATCATGATCTAATTTATACGCTTGATAATGATTTTCTTCGGGATCGTCGAGCACGTTACCATGACTGTGGTGAAAACTAATTCTAGAGTGAAGTATCTCTATGTTTATATTGATATGAATGTGTAAGTTAGAACGAAAAGTCATCTTGTTCGTAACCTTGCCGTATATGCTTTTACTTCGGCACGTAATGACGTGGGGACATGTGAACATGAATATGAAAGATAAAAACGATATTTATTAATCAAATTAGAACAAAAATGTATGAATGTTATGATTAGTTAATTGTTAGTTTAAAAGAAAAGATGTGTTGATTTTACTTAATGCCCATTTTTGCAAAATGATGAATCTTTTTTCCGTAGAGTAATTAATGAATAATCAAAGCAAGTTAAACCTTTTTTGTTATTTGTACTTTTTCCATCATTATATCAATTAGATGTGCAAAGCATCCACTAACAGATCTGGGAATGTATTAGGAGCATTTATCACGTTATTGAGAACAAAAAGATCAATATTCATGAAAATATAGTTTCATTCAACCGCAATTCCACGATAAGAATAACAATAGCATAAATAAACTATACAAAGAAAAAGAATCAATCATAGTATTTTTCTTTTCTTATCCATCCTGCAATATAACTTATAATAAATGTAAAAACGTGCGTGACGGTAAGATAACTTTTTTTTATCTTCAATAACTATGAAAGAAAAAGTATAGAATCATAGTATGTATGTAAACAAGGCGATACCTGCAATCAACGTATTACTTATTTTCGTATACAATCACCACAGCAGATGCGCACATAGTCGTTATTTCGTGACTACTCTCTTTTTCATTATAAGAAAAAAGCTCCTGTTGCAAAAATCTTCGTAGAAATCTATTTTATTTGCTTATGACAGATAAAAGTTTTTCAGTTTTTATTTTTCCTATGAAGTAAAAATTGTAGTCTTAGTGTACAAAAACTAAAAAAAAAATGAGCCTCATAGAGTCCTGAAGATGTAGGGGCGAGAGTGCGTTATTGCACATGAAATCCGATTAAAATATATCTTAATTTGCAGTAGGTACTTCTGTTGATTATGTATATTCTTGTTTTTTAAATTTAAGCCGTCACCTAAATCAGTCATTTCTCAATCTATCCCACTAACAAACATGCGGAATGTCAGTGTACCTTTTTCTATGTAAATAATCCTTTTCTATGAGGTATTTATCATATTCATCTCGTATTACAAATCACTTGAAGGAGAAGAATTGGATAGGTAAGTGTTGTATTCAAATTCATCGTTCTATCGCGTTAATAAAAGTAGCAAAGAGATTCATAAAGCAGAAGATAGACAACATATTTTGGTTGAGGAAATCCATAGCGAATTTTCTAGTCGGATTGCCCATCATTGATCATAATGCATAATAAATATTCCCATTGGTTATATAGTTGTTTTTTGTTCGAAGGTCATAGATATAATGACATCGAAAATTTATAATAAGAACAGTGATGAGCATCAATTGTTGTTGGATCCAAAACATAAGTCGTCCAAGCAGGATGAGTCGCATCAACGTCACCAATCACGTCTTGAATGGGCAGAATCATCTTGGATACGATTATGGTGCATTATCAGTTGGCGATGGATCAGTCCTTTACTTTCATTAGGTTATAAAACTACTTTAACAGAAGAAGATTTGGATGAGTTGCCTAATCAAGACAAGTGCTCTGTCTTGTATGATACGATAAGGAATTCCAAACGAGATTGTGACAAAATATTCAACACATTTCGAGACGTGTTTTGGAAACGTTATTTATTAGTTGCATTGCTTCGATTGCCCATACTGATCGCTGTCATTGCTCAACCGCTGTTTCTATACAAACTAGTCCTGTACATTACAGATCATCAAAGTGCCCAAGTGTCATCATCAGCGCCAGTTTATAGTGGCTACCTATATGCGACCGGATTGTTTAGTTGTGCGCTTCTCCAAGCACTTTTTTATCATCAGTATTACTTCTACTCGGCTCGTTTAGATCTCATGATTCGAAATTCCGTTCTGTCGACAGTTTTTGCACATTTGTTGTCAATTAACACGACAACATTACGACAAGTTGGAACTAACTATGTCACGAGTATCGTTACCAATGATGTAACAAAACTCGAAGAATTTTCTAAGCATACTCTATACATAGTCGAAGCACCGCTCCTCTCTGGAATGACTTTTGTTTTCCTCTATTGGATTAATGGAATGTGGTCGACAGTATCTGGTTTTCTTATATTCGCTCTATTAATTCCGTTGCAAGTGATCTTAGGTCGTAAGTTTAATGAACATCGTAAGAACGTCGTCGTCCGTACCGATCGACGTATTCATGTGTGTGAAGAACTTATTCGAGGAATTCACGTGGTTAAGATGTACAATTGGGAAGAACATATGAAAAAAAGAGTTTGGGAAACGCGTGAACCTGAAATGGCAAGTATCCGTCGTGCTTTTGTCCTACGTGCAATAAACATGGGCTTGTTCTTGGCATCCATACCTATTACTGGATTTGCCACATACCTTGGCGCTTGGCTTAATGGGCGCCATTTAACAACAATTCAAATTTTTGTTAGTCTTGCTTTCTTTTCTCAAATGCGCTTTCCAATAATGTACTCATTACCGGTTGCCATTGAGAAACTAGTAGTAATTCGGCAAGCATGGAAAAGAATTGTTAAATTTCTCCAATTAAATCCCAAGGAAGAACAAAAACTACTAGACACAGACGACACTCAGTTAAAAGGAACAATTACGCTGCATGATGCTTCATTCTCATGGGATGGACACAATTGTTGTCTTTCATTACTTAATATTCGTATCGAACCAGGATCATTCGTCGGTGTTGTCGGACCGGTCGGATCTGGTAAGTCCTCATTGTTTTCGGCCATTCTAGGAGAAATGATTCAATTGGACGGTCAAATGAATGTTAGTAATAGTTCATTCTCCTATGCTGCACAATCTCCGTGGATATTCGCGGATACATTACGCGCCAACATTATCTTCACAAAACCGTTTGATGAACAACGTTATAGGGCTGTTTTACATGCTTGTTGTCTTGATATTGATTTGACTATTCTTGGACCTAAGGCAGATTTGACAATGATCGGTGAAAATGGTATAAATCTAAGCGGAGGACAAAAGGCACGTGTATGTTTAGCACGTGCTTTGTATGCGGATTCGGATATTTATCTCCTTGACGATCCATTAGCTGCAGTTGATCGAACCGTTGCAAAACGAATTTATGATCGATGCATTGGTCCAAAAGGGCTATTGAAAAATAAAACTCGTCTATTGATTACGCATCATACAGAATATTTAACTCAATGTCATCAAATCATCGTGTTCAATCAAGGTCAAATGCAAATACAAACTCCGAGCATCAATCTCAATGAGCAAGATAATAATGATGAAGAAGATCAACAAATATCAGCAGCTATGCTCGATATTGGACAGATCACAGCTTCGAGTCAGTCAATTATTGTTAAAGAAACTTCCAATGTCCAACACATTCGTAGTTCTTTGTGGTGTACTCTCTTTACTGCACCACCATTAAAAACTTTAGGTTTATGTCTCACGCTTATCCTACTTTTATTTGGTCAAGTACTTCATGATGGCACTAATCTATGGCTCGCGTTTACCACACGAGATTTGAAATATACAAAGTCAACTCAATCTATTGATCTGCCCACATATTTTCTTTTGACTATGGCAACATTATTTGTAGCAATCACGCGCAGTAGCTTTTTCTTCTATCAGATCTTGAATGGTTCAAGCCGTCTTCATGATAGAATGCTTTCCGGTTTGCTGCACACATCGATGCATTTCTTCGAAAGTAATCCAAGCGGACGAATTCTGAATCGAATGAGTAAAGATCAGCAAGTTGTTGACGAAACTTTACCTGAAGTCTTATTCGACGCCATACAATCTTTGCTGTTACCGATCGGATTCATCTGTATCATTCTCATTATCAATCTATGGATGATACCTGTAGTTATTTTCTTAGTAATTATATTTTGGATCTGTTTTCAGTATTATATTCGAACAAGTCAACAGCTGAAACGAATGGAAAGTCTGACACGTAGTCCGATTTACGGATTATTTACATCATCAGTGAATGGCTCAGCCACTATTCGTGCATTTAAAGTCGAAAATAATCTTATAAAGTCAATTGTAAGTTTGATTGATGACAATACACGCCCGTTTCTTTATCTGTCAGGCACGACACGTTGGTTCACGTGTCGAATGGATCTCTTAGCGACATGTTTTGTACTTTTTCCTGCTTTTGCTGCTGTTATCGCGCCCAATAGAGTAGACGCAACATTTCTGACTCTTACTTTGTTCTATAGTATCAATATAACTGCACGGTTACAGCATGCTATTCGTCAGTCAGCAGAAGCATATAACTACATGACCAGTGTGGAANTTTTGTACTTTTTCCTGCTTTTGCTGCTGTTATCGCGCCCAATAGAGTAGACGCAACATTTCTGACTCTTACTTTGTTCTATAGTATCAATATAACTGCACGGTTACAGCATGCTATTCGTCAGTCAGCAGAAGCATATAACTACATGACCAGTGTGGAACGTATCGATGAGTACGGAGATTTGACACCAGAGGAAGACAATGGTGGTGGATCGGGAAGATTAGTTGAAACATCAGCTGATTGGCCGAGTCGAGGAGAAATTCGATTTCACAATTATTCTCTACACTATCAATCAAATGAAGAAGCAACACTAAAGAGTCTAAATTTAGTCATTAATCCTGCTGAAAAAGTCGGAATTATAGGTCGTACAGGCAAGAATGATCTAATTGCAGTTGTGTAACGAAATGTTTTCTTTGATAATCAATAGGTGCGGGTAAATCATCTGTGTTTCAAGGTCTCTTACGTTTGGTAAATCGATCGTGTATTGATGGTGAAATTCTCATTGATGATGTAGATATTGGTCGCGTGACGTTGAAGCATCTTCGCTCTCAAATCAGCGTTATTCCGCAAAACCCTGTACTTTTCTCTGGAACTCTTCGATTTAATCTGGATCCATTGGAAATTTATACAGATGAACAATGTTGGAAAGTTTTGGAAATCGTTCGATTGAAAGAAATGGTCTTCAATCATCCTCAAGCTCTTCATATGCCAATAGCTGAGTCAGGTCATAACTTAAGTAGTGGGCAATGTCAATTGGTTTGTGTTTCTCGAGCTCTTCTTAGACAAAGTCGAATCTTGTTAATTGACGAAGCAACAGCTAATGTCGATCATGAAACTGATGAGTTTTTACAAACTTTAATAGTTGATAAGATTAAAGATCGAACTGTGCTAACCATCGCTCATCGATTGAATACAGTGCGAAACAACGATCGGCTTCTCCTGTTGAATGATGGAAAAGTCGTAGATTTCGATGTACCTGACAAAGTTTTAAATCATCTTTGACAGCCACTTATAATAGATGGCAAGGATTGAAACTTGTTTGCAAACTATACTTTGATTGATGAATAAAAACAGAAAATCAGAACTTTTATTTAACGTGTTTTTCTCTCGATACGCCTTCTCGCGGTCTCACTAGATACACAAACACAGTTCAATTGCTAATTTTTACAAATGTTTCTGAAAACAGACAAATCATTGGAGACACCGTTCGTAACAATTAAACTTGGTTTTCCGCTATTGTCCAAATAGTCTGATGTGATGGAGTTCGGTGCGTTCCCAGTAGAATGGGTAGTAGCAGCATTGAATGTTCCATCACCTCGGCCAAGTAGTACACTGATACTGCTGTTAGCGGAATTGACAACGGCTAGATCAATTCTTTTATCATTGTTATAATCACCAATAGTGACAGCACCGGGCCATAAACCCACAGGATAATTTATTGGATCTTGGAACGTTGCATCACCATTCCCAAGAAAGATGCTAATAGTGTTATTATTTCTATTGCTGACGACGAGATCCTTTTTACCATTTTGATCAAAGTCATCAACTTTCACAGCACTCGGCCAATCACCAGTTGTATAATTCTTACTCTTTGGAAAATGGCCAGTGCCATCACCAAATAGTATAGTGACCGTGTTATCATAAGGATTCGTTACTATAATATCGAATTTATTATCGCTATCGAAATCACCTGATGCTACGGACGATGGTTTACGACCAACTTCATATTTAATCGAAGCCTGAAAAAGTCCATTAACATCACCGAGAAACACATGCACTGTCGTGTCATCTGAATTAGCGACTACGACATCTGCTCTGTTATCATTGTTTAAATCCGTTGATATGAGAGCGCCTGGGCAACTACCTACAGTATAATTCATCGCCAATTGAAAAAACCCACGTCCATCACCCAGCAGTACACTGATCGTATTGGCAAATGAATTCGCTACTACTAGATCCAAATTCGTATCGTTATTATTAAAATAACCTGATGCTACTGCGCGTGGATAGCTAGCAATATCAGTGCTCATCAAAGTAAAGAAATCTCTTTTACCGGTGCCCAGCCGAATACTGACAGTATTATCACCAAAATTTGTCACTGCCAAATCCAGCACTTGATCCTTGTTGAAGTCAGCGACATCGATCGACCACGGAAGATGACCGACAGTGTAATAGCTAGGATACGTTGAAAATGCACCACGTGGAAAACCATATAGAACCATAATATAATCGGCATCGTCACGACCCACCAACAAATCTAAATAACCATCTTTGTCCAGGTCAGCTGATACAATCGATATCGGAGAGAGATTAATACTATGTGTGGCCCTGAAGTTAAAACTTCCTTGTCCATCTCCGAATAGAACAAAAACGACAGCATCGTTTAAATTGACGACGGCTAAATCCATTCTCCCATCATGATCAAAATCACCTCCTGTCATAGCGTAAGGAGCTCCGGTAGTCCAATAGTTTATTGCGTACTGGAAACTACCGTTGTCGCCGCCACATAGAATAGTGATTCTGTTATCAGCTCGATTTCCTACCGCAATATCAAGTATAGAATCATTGTTAAAATCACTGACTACCATCGCCACAGGATAAGCACCAACTGTATAATCCATTGAGAGTTGAAAGTTTCCATCTCCATCACCAAATAGGACACTAACACAGTTATCATCGGAGTTGGCTACTGCTAAGTCAGGTATGCTGTCTTTGTTAAAATCTCCTGAAACAATGAACGAGGGCGTATGACGAACCTTGACACTGGTTGCATTTTGAAATGTTCCGTTTCCGTTACCACGTATAACAAGAAGGTTATTGTCAATAGAATCAGTCACTGCTATATCAAGATTGGCATCATTGTTAAAGTCGCCGACTATCATAGCCGATGGGAAGTGACGAGTGGCGTACCTTGTTGACGTCGGAAAAAGACCAGTGCCATCACCAAACAGTACGAGAATAACATTTTCGATGTAATTGGCTACCGCAAGGTCGCGATTTTTATCATTGTTGAAATCACCTGATACGATCAACGATGGCATTTGAACAGTATTGTACGTTCCAGGAACTTGCAGCGTGCCGTCGTTTTCTCCAAATAACAGACTAAAACCATTATCAGCCGTAACAACTGCAACATCTAACTGTTGACTATTTCTGAAATGACCAACTGCAGCAGATGTGGGTCGATATCGAGTTCGATAACGATCTGCCGATTGAAAAGGCTGTTTACATTCTCCTGTCAAGAGAAAAAAAACGAATGATCACGTGAAACGAAAAAGTATGTTCGCGTACCGAGGGTATTGTAATGGTTTCGTGTTCCTAGAACAGATCCTAGAATGATTCCTCCAATCATTAACATTAGCAGAAAACAAATCGGAATGACGAATCGTTTCTTATGATACCATTGACGTCTTACAAGGAGAAATTCGTTTATTAGAAGCAAACAAATTGGAAGCTTACTTAATTTTTGGATAAAGCTCAGCACCTAAAGAATAGATCACAATTAATAAACTGTCAATCGGATATTTTTAGCCGTCCTTTTCACTAAGATCATGCCCGTCACGGTTTGCGAAGGAAGAGATTGAGTCTATTTTTACCTTTATACAGTCGGAGGCTCTCTTTCAGATCGTGTTTTTCTTAAACGAAAAGAAGACTTTTCTTCGTATCCATACCTTCAAATGGAGGTTGAAGTAGAACTTTTTCTGGTTTAACTTGTCTCAGATGAATGATATAGAGCTCCGATGCCGGACTGAGCTGAGATTGAACGATCATATGTGTTCCCGGTAAGAGAAGAATTTCGTCTTCTGTCGGATAATGTGAATGATTTCGTATTGTTCGTCCATTGATAACTTCCACTGAAAACAACGTTCGATTTCCAGTATTTCCCAAATAAAAATTATTTTCGAGAATCGTCATTTGAGTTGTACATGATGAAAATGCCCACCATGTCACAGGAGTGCTCGGTGGAAATTCTTGACTTAAATTTTTTGTCACACCACGCCAAACTGTCAATGGCGGCACACACGGTAATTTTACTAGTGCTGTTAGAAATAATTTCAAATACTTAAAGTATGGACGAAGATCTTCGCGATTGTCACTCTTAAGACTATGATTTAACATCCAATAGAGACTTTTATGTGGTTTATTCCATTCGAATGTGTACAAACGAATAGCGGCACTTTCATCAATGGTTAATCCATCCGGCGGCTGTTCGGGTGTTGCATCAAGTGCTAATTTAACATATCCTGACAGGTTATAAATGAGACTCTCTAGCGGAACACATGCTTTGTAGAGTGGTAACAATGGTTCATTGGCGTATTCGATCAAAGGATTGAAATTTGTTTCCGGTTCCATTAGAAATTTCGATTTCGACATTTTATTGTTCATGTTAACATCATCAATAATCCGACGACCTCTTGTCGAATCATCTTCTATCCGTGCCGGTGACTCGTCTGATATGTGTTGACTCGATGAAATGGAATAAACTTGATTATTGTCATTCGATTGATCGGCAGAAAATTCTGTCGGTAACAATTCGAATTGACTAACTCTCTTCTTGGACCCTTTCGTCATTAGATGAAATCGAAGGACAAGATACTTTCGAGTGTAAATAAACACAAATGACTATTAGTGATAATACGAAAGCACGATCGATTCTATTCCTTCATAATGCACATTTTATTTTTATACAATGACGTCAGCACGTGGAGGTTAAGATTGTGGATACCTTTTTTTTCTTTGTATATATTTCGATACAGTATTGATCGTTAGTGTATGAAATAATACGCGCAATTTATCTGACGTGAGTCTGTAGCTTTTTTATGATAATGATCAATGATTCATAGACGTGTGCGGAGTCTCGAAGGATAAGCAACAAAATCATGTTCGTCTAGAGCGATTTGCTTTGATAAAGACACAAGAGAATACATTGCAAGGACGTCGATCGATTTATTTTTCTGCAAAGTGATTTCAATAATCCATTTTCATGTAGAAGTATAGTTCAGCGTGATGCAATCAACTTTTTGACATTCTGCTCGGAGATAGTAATCGAGCATGACGATATCACTTGACGTCAAATGGAAATTTGATATGAGGGACGATGTTTGATAAAGAGTTTAGTAGCAATGAAAAAGAATGTTCCCAAGAAAAGGGGGAAAATGCAGTGGATCTTATTCTATGCTCTACTTTATTTCAAGTAATATGACTTTCATCGGTGTAATAAGGAATGATGACACAATCCTTTGCTGTTGATTAAATATTTACGATTCACATCTCCACGAATGATCATACGAAAAGCGGCTTTGAATCTTAAAAAACTGGCATAAAACCGATTCTTTGAAACAAACTGCAGAAAATAATATACTCTAATGGATTTTTTCAACAGCAACTGCTAAAACTAGGAAATAGTTATTTTAATTGATTATTATCTGGAATACTCATTCACCCAGGAAGAAAAACGAACTGAAATTAATGTTTTCATTACAAAATTATTAAAATTAGATTTTTTTCTTGTACTGTTTTACGTGGGTAGTAGCTGATCGATATATTATTGTCGTTCGTAACTATATTTATGGCAATTAAGGTCTACATTTTGCGTTTTTCATCGTCGGTAAAACTAGAAGAAATCTGACGTTTCTGTATATTTGTTGAAGTTTGACGAACTGTTTCACACGTATCATACAGGTCGTTATACTCTTCATTCACTATTTGATCATGAATTTCAACAAGAAAAAAAAAATAGAATTTGTTTTTTTTAATTGGTTTAACTCTAAAAAAACCAGTCCTTTTTGAATGGACCAAAGTCGACGAACTGAAATGGCCCTATCGCAGTCATTTTTACAAAAGATAGGTTCCGATGCTTCTTCGTCAGTATCTGTTTCGATAGGTATCATCGTCATTCTAATTATCGAAGGATTACACAACATACCTTCCACATGAGCCTTTATATTACGAAAACCATTCTTATCAACACTCACTTCACAATGATGCGGAGAATAATAATGGAATGTTTTGGTCTTATTCTGCTAAAGTAATGCAAACTATTTTCTTTTTCTCGAATATTCTATCTAGCTCAATTTGTGTTTGATTTCATTTCATACGCATTGATTTGTACTATAATTGTATCTAAATAGTTCAAGCGAACTCTCAACCGTGTGACGATACAGTTCCGTACAATAAATACTCAAGTAATAATGCGTGTGGATGCTTTCCTATGGTAGGTACAACGGACGAGATTGGTATTTGTGCCTTTCTTTAGAAGTTTTGTTCTCAACAAGTTCATATATGTGTCCGACATTCACGATGTAGTAGTTCTCCTGTTTGTTATCCGTTGTCAATGATACGTGAGGCTATTTGTCCATTATCATTGAATAGTAAGTAGGATAGTGTGTAAACCACATCCACTTCTGGAATGTACAACTTTCTTGATTCTAATACTTTGTATTAAATACGATGAGCACGGTGACTACAACACGTAAGTTTATTATGATATTTTGAAAGTATATACAAGACAGAAACGGAAAGGTCATATCTTTTGTTCGTTTTTTGGTGATGAAACTCAACAAATGGAATCAATTTGGACGAACTATTGCAGAAGTAAATGGATACGGAAAAGAATTAAATCAACTCTGGGTTCCTAATAGAATATCTATTGATAAAAATCAAAATGTTTACATCGCTGATAGTTACAATGACCGTATTATGAAATGGAAACCGACGCAAATGCACTAAAAAGTGTGATCGTTGATGAACAGACTAATTCATTGATCACTGCTGATCGAAGAAGTTAGCAAGTTGTTTGATGGTGGAATGAAAGTCGACAAGAGATTCTTGTGGATAGAATTGATTGCTGTGATATCACATTGGACAAATGCGGATTCCTTTATGTTTCTGATTGTGCACAGAACGAAGTGAGAAGATGGGAAAATGGAGAACAACAAGACGAATTGGTTGCTGGAGGAAATGGAGAAGGATAGAATTTGAATCATCCTCAAGGAATCTTTGTTGATGATATTGGCCAAATTTACGTTTCTGCTTGGAGAAATCATTGAATAATGCGCTGGCATGGAGAAAAGAAAGAAGGTGAACTTATTGTTGATGGAAAGTCAGACCAATTAAATCATCCTACTGATTTATCATTTGACATTCAAGGAAATCTCTATGTTGTTGATACTGGTAAAAATCGAGTTAAAAGATTTGATTTAATTTGAAACTCAAACTTTTATGAAAAATTTCTTTTTCAATAAAACTCGACGTGTGTTCATTTTTTGACAAATAAACTCAATAATACTCCAAACAGTTTCACTTTCAACGTCAAATTGACTGGAAAGGTTGTGATTAGGCAGATTTGGTAAGCGATAAAACCCTTACACTCACATCCATCGTTGAAGATTGCGTGCAGTTGCGCAATATGGTGACTAATCAATATTGTTTTTCGCAATAGACCGTGTATAGGAAAGAGAAACATCGGTAGAGGCTTCCTTTGGTAAAAACATTTGCTTATAGGTAAAGGAATAATTAATATAATCGAATGACGTCAAGGGAAATTTTTAATGCTTCGGGAGATACTCAGGTTTCTTTCATATAAAGCCTCAATAATACTTTTATGTCATCGATATCGCAATCGAGTAATAATATCAGAAATACAGTCGTAATGAAATTGGAATCATTACCTGTTGAATTATTACTAGGTTTCTTCGACTATTTCTCTACAAATGATCTTTTCCAAAAATTTCTTCATCTCAACGCTTATTTTGATTCGCTCGTATTCGATTATGTTAGACTGAAAGGCTTAAACTTTCGATCACTATCTCAAATTGACTTTGATACAATCTGTCTCAAATATCTGCCGAACATGGCCAATCANGACTTTTATGTGGTTTATTCCATTCGAATGTGTACAAACGAATAGCGGCACTTTCATCAATGGTTAATCCATCCGGCGGCTGTTCGGGTGTTGCATCAAGTGCTAATTTAACATATCCTGAGAGGTTATAGATGAGACTCTCTAGCGGAACACATGCTTTGTAAAGTGGTAACAGAGGTTCATTAGCGTATTCGATCAAAGGATTGAAATTTGTCTCCGGTTCCATTAGAAATTTCGATTTCGACATTTTATTGTTCATGTTAACATCATCAATAATCCGACGGCCTCTTGTCAAATCATCTTCTATCCGTGCTGGTGAATCGTCTGATATGTGTTGACTCGATGAGATGGAATAAACTTGATTATTGCCATTCGATTGATCGGCAGGAAATTCTGTCGATAACAATTCGAATTGACTAACTCTCTTCTTGGAACCTTTCGTCATTAGCTGAAATCAAATAGCAAGATACTTTCAAATGTAAATAGACATAAATAGTTATTAATGATAATATGAGAATACGATAGATTTTATTCATTCTCGATGCACGGTTTATTTTTATACGATGACGTCAGCAAGTGGAGGTTAAGATTGTGGATACCTTTTTTTTTCTTTGTATATATTTCGATACAGTATTGATCGTCAGTGTATGAAATAATACGCGCAATTTATCTGACGTGAGTCTGTAGCTTTTTTATGATAATGATCAATGATCCATACACGTGTGCGAAGTTTCGAAGGATAAGCAACAAAATCATGTTCGTCTAGAGCGATTTGCTTTGATAAAGACACAGGAGAATACATTGCAAGGACGTCGATCGATTTGTTTTTCTGCAAAGTGATTTCAATAATCCGTTTTCATGTAGAAGTATAGTTCAACGTGATACAATCAGCTTTTTGATATTCTGCTCGGAGATAGTAATCGAGCATGACGATATCATTTGACGTCAAAAGGAAATTTGATATGAGGGACGATGTTTGATAAAGAGTTTAGTGGGAATGAAAAAGAATGTTACAAAAAAAAGGAAAACCAATGCAGTGCATCTTATTCTGTGCTCTACTTTATTTCAAGCAACATGACTTTCATCGGTGTAAAAAGGAATGATGACATAATACTTTGCTGTTCATTAAGTATTTATGATTCAAATCTTCACGAATGATCATACGAAAAGCGGCTTTGGATCTTTAAAAAACTGTCATAAAATCGATTATTTGAAACAAACTGCAGAAAATAATATACTCTAATGGATTTTTTCAACAGCAACTGATAAAACTATGAAATAGTTATTTTAATTGATTATCATCTGAAATACTCATTCACTTAGGAAGAAAAACGAATTAAAATTAATGTTTTCATTACAAAATTATTAAAATTAGATTTTTCTCTTGTACTGTTTTACGTGGGTAGTAGCTGATCGATATATTATTGTCGTTCGTAACTATATTTATGGCAATTAAAGTCTAAATTTTGCGTTTTTCATCGTCGGTAAAACTAGAAGAAATCTGACGTTTCTGTATATTTGTTGAAGTTTGACGAACTGTTTCACACGTATCGTACAGGTCGTTATACTCTTCATTCACTATTTGATCATGAATTTCAACAAGAACCTATCACAGCCATTTTTACAAAAAATAGATTTCGATAGGATCAAATTGATCACAATAGAAATAGGTATCATCGTCATTCTATAATTATCGAAGGACTACACAACATACCTTCCACACGAGCCTTTATATTAGGAAAACTATTCTTATCGACACTCACTTCACAATGATGCGAAGAATAATAATGGAATGTTTTGGTGTTATTCTGCTAAGGTATACAAAGTTTTTTTCTTTTTCTCGAATCTTCTTTCTAACTCAATTTCATTTTAGTTTCATAGGTTTGTGTTTGATTTCATTTCACAAGCATTGATTTGTACTATAATTGTATTTAAATAGTTCAAGCGAATAATAATGCGTGTGCAATACTTTCCTATGGTAGGTACAGCGGACGAGATTGGTATTTGTGCCTTTCTTCAGAAGTTTTGTTCTCAACTTATTCCGTGTGGATCCTCACGAGAATGTTCTCGACAAGATCATATATGTGTCCGACACTCGCGATGTAGTAATTCTCCTATTTGTTATCCATTGTCAGTGATAAGTGAAGCCATTTGTCCACTATCATCGAATAGTAAGTAGAAAAGTGTGTAAACGACATTCACTTCTGGAATTTACAACTTTCTTGATTCTAATGCTTTGTATTAATTAATAGTGACAGATACGACAAATACAATGAGCACGATGACTACAACGCGTAAGTTTATTATGATATTTTGAAAGTATATACAAGACAGAAACGGAAAGGCCATATGTTTTGTTCGTTTTTAGCAATGAAACTCAACAAATGGAATCAATTTGGACGAACTATTGCAGGAGGAAATGAATACGGAACAGAATTAAATCAATTCTGGGTTCCTAATGAAATATCTATTGATGAAAATCAAAAATGTTTACATCGCTGATAGTTACAATGACCGTATTATGAAATAGAAATCAAACGAAAAGAAAGTCGTTAAGAGATTCTTGTGGATAGAATTGATTCCTGTGGCATCGCAATGGACAAATACGGATTCCTTTATGTTTCTGATTGGAGAAATAATCGAATAATGCGCTGGCGTGAAGAAAAGGAAGAAGGTGAACTTATTGTTGATGGGAAGTCAAACCAATTAAATTATCCCACCAATTTATCATTTAACATTCAAGGAAATCTCTATGTTGTTGATACTGGTAACAATCGAGTTAAAAGATTTGGTTTATTTGAAATTCAAAATTTTATGAAAAATTTCTTTTTCAGTAAAACTCGACGTTTGTTCAATTTTTGACGAATAATTTCAATAATACTCCAAACAGTTTCATTTTCACCGTCAAATTGACTGGAAAGGTTGTGATTAGGCAGATTTGCTAGACGATAAGATCTTTACACTCACATCCATCGTTGAAGATTGCGTGCAGTTGGGCAATATGGTGACTAATCAATATTGTTTTTCGCAATAGGCCGTGTAGGAAAGAGAAACATCGGTAGAGGCTTCCTTGGGTAAAAACATTTGCTTATAGGTAAAGGAATAATTAATATAATCGAATGACGTCAAGGGAAATTTTTAATGCTTCGGGAGATACTCAGGTTTTTTTCATATAAAGCCTCAAAAATACTTTAATGTCATCGATTTCGCAATCGAGTAATCATATCAAAAACACAGTCGTAATGAAATTGGAATCATTACCTGTTGAATTATTACTAGGTTTCTTCGACTATTTCTCTACAAATGATCTTTTCCAAAAATTTCTTCATCTCAACGCTTATTTTGATTCGCTCGTATTCGATTATGTTAGACTGAAAGGCTTAAACTTTCGATCAATATCTCAAATTGACTTTGATACAATATGTCTCAAATATCTGCCGAACATGGCCAATCAAATAGCATCTCTTGCTCTGTCAAACAGTCAAAGTACTCCAACACAGATAACTCGATTCTTTAAATATGGTTTTAATCTCAGCCAATTTACTTGTCTTACATCTCTTTCACTCTGCGCTATTTCCTCGGGACCAGCAGTAGATCAAATCCTATCGGAATTGTCTCATCTGGATCATTTTACTCGTTTAGTTTTTAAACAATGTTCGTTTCCGATGAGAGGTGCACCAGGAAGAATCAATGCAATTTGGAGTCTTCCCAAGTTAAGTCATTGTTGTCTGGAAATATATGCTGATTTGTTCCGTGCGCCAACGGTGATTTCATCCAGCATTCGCTCGTTTTCTTTGTATGTGAGTCTAGCCGACAAGGAAGAACTCGCGAGATTGTTTGCACATACGCCTTATCTACGATATTTCTCAACGAATCTTCTGTTCGGATGGTATTCTTTCGTTACTTTGCCACCAAATATACTCATCAAAACATTGTCTTTGTCGCTTTTTAATGTACAAGCCACTGTACTCGTGTCTTGCTTGCAACAATTTGTTAATTTGCGTCGGCTAAAGCTTGGGATGATTTATTGTTTTATTTATGGTGACCAATGGGAGCAAATGATTAAAACTCATCTTCCAAATCTAACAGTATTTCAATTTCGAATGAAATCTGCATTTGACAAGGAAAACAATTGCGAAGAACGTATCGATGAGATTTTCCAAACATTTCGAAGTCCATTTTGGCTTGACGAACGTCATTGGTATGTACGCTGTGATTGGAGCCCAGATTATGGGAAAATGTCTCTATATACTGTACCGTACGCTTTCGAGGATTTTACTTTCGAATACTCCGTTATCTCGAAATCAACATATCCGTGTAAATCTAGTCAACGTTTATATGATTCGGTACATCAACTTACCTACAAAGCTCGATTATTGCCATGGTCCACTCGATCACGAATACAATTTTTCAATATTCGCACACTAATTGTCGAATTTCCGATCAGTGACTTCTTCTATTCAATGGTGCCGAATTTCGAACAATTGACAGCACTCGAAGTTTCATCGAATGATCGAAGTACACATCCGACCCTACAATTACAAATCTTACTCGATCGATCACCAAATTTGCAATCTTTACACTTTCGTATATGGCCGTCATCAAATGTGATGCAAAACCCACCGTTTGATAGCAGAAGTACTTCTATCCGTCAGTTAGATTTGAGATATATGAATCGGTGTTATGATAATGAACAATGTATCGCGTTGGCTCAGTCGCCACTCGGTAGACAGTGTGAAATACTGACTCTGACTGTAAAAAATAAAAGTTGTATATTTGATCTAGTGAATAACATGCATAACTTGCGAACTCTAGCTGTTACTTATGATGAAAGTAACATCACACACCATGTATGGTCATCAACAAAAGATCAACTTATCGAAGAACTTGGTCTGGGTGCTCGATTCAATGAATCATTTCAAAGAGGTGATGAATGATTAGATGTCGATACTGCTCACTATATCTCATGGCTCAACAATCATTATATACGTACATTCGATTTTTTCTTTAATTGTTCTCTTGTGTAAACAGTAATAACTAAATAAAGGTTTTTATTTGATAGTGAATTCTATAGATGAATTATTTTATCGAGTAAAATATATTGCATTGCTATCAGAAAAAAGGAGAAGTTAAAACTTGTGAATCAGAGCATTCCACCGGTTAAGCCCCTACCCTCGACCGAAAGACAAGAGAAAGATGAGTTCGATATTTTATTTCAGATTAGAAAAGCCTTCACCGACGTAAGAAAAACGATTTCAGTTAAATTAATTTGATGCCCACGGTTTTGACTTCATAATAACTTTCGAGACCATATTTTCCTAATTCCCTTCCATGGCCTGATTCTTTGAAGCCACCAAAAGGTGCCTGATTCCAAAACGAATTGTAGTCGTTAACCCACACAGTTCCCGCGCGTAATTCTTTAATAAGTGTCAAAGCTCGTGTTACTAAAAAGATCCAAAATCAATGTATAAAACAGTTTGTTTTATAAATACATACAATCTTTTGTCACAACACCAGCAGCTAAACCAAAATCTGATGAATTTGCTCGTTCGATAACTTCTTCATATGAGTCGAACTTAAACAAAGACATCACTGGACCGAAGATCTGAAATAAAAACGTCCTTCTTCTTTCATTGGAAATGTCAAACAGATCAAACCTCTTCTCGAGCGATTTTCATATTGTCTTTCACATCACTAAATACCGTCGGTTGGATAAAATAACCATTGTCACATGCTCGTTTGCCACCACATTGAAGTTTTGCACCTTCCTGTTTGCCCGATTCGATGTAATTGAGAATTTTATTGAACTGCTCTTCACTAATTTGTGGTCCTTGTTCGGTGTTTTTGTCATATGGATCACCAACAATGCGTTTATTGGCATATTCAATGCATTTCGCGACGAATTGATCATAGATTTTTGAATGAACAAATGTTCGTGAGCCAGCGCAACAACACTGAGCAGCATTGAAATAAAGAGCTTTGTGAGCAACCTGAGCAGCTTGGTCGACTAAATTCAAAAGAAGAAATCATAGACGAAGAAATTGGATCAGTCGAATCATTACGATCGGCATCTTCGCAGATGATCAAGGGCGATTTTCCACCTAAATTTCAGAAGAGAAGAAGACATTTACATTGAGAATATGATAAAGAACGAACCAAGTTCGAGAGAAACTCGTTTCAAATTTGTTGCAGTGGAAGTTTTATGAACAATTTTACCAACCTATAGGGCAAAATTTGAGATTTTCCATGAAAATATTTGTTTGAAATCAAAATCTCACTTCACTGGAGCCGGTAAAAGCCAACTTATCGACATGTGGATGAACAACAATGGCATTTCCACATTCTGGTCCATCACCTGGTACAACATTAACAACACCAGGTGGAAATCCAGCCTAAATGATTTGTAAATGAGCTCTTCGTTCTAAAAAATCGATAACACACCTCTTTGATCAAAGCAGCGCAATAAAGAGCTGTCAATGGTGTTTGTTCAGCTGGTTTCAAAATCACAACATTACCTATTCATTTCGATCAGATACCTGGAGATATTCGTTTGAATAGCTTACCACAAGCAAGTGCTGGTCCTAATTTCCATGCCAACATAAGAATCTAAACTGAAAACTCTTTAAATAATCTTAATTGCAAAGATAACAAACCGGGAAATTCCTAAACGATAAAGAAATACCAATCGGAAGAGAACATAGTTGACTTACCATGGAATAATTTGTCCACAAATACCGACTGGTTCATGTCGAGTATAAAGAAATTCGTTATGACCTGCTGGAATTGTTTCACCAGTAATTTTATCAACCCAACCCGCATCTATTCGAATATGAATTGTCAATTTACCGAATCAAATACATTTCACTTACAATAATCGATACAATTTGCGGAAAGTGTTATATCTCCAATACTATCATGAACTGGCTTTCCATTGTTAAGTGTTTCTAATTTCTATAATAAAATTCATTATTTTACCAAGACAAACGAGAAGATATTCTCACCGATAGATAATCGATGTCACGTCGAAGTAGATTGGCGAATTTGCGCATCAGATCTCCACGTGCAGCAGGTTCCATCGTACGCCATGGTGAATTGCTTTGAAAAGCTTTGCGAGCAGCTTCTACGGCCTTTTCTACATCTTCCTAAAACAAATTTCCAAATAAACAAGCATAAAAGAAGATTTCCCATCAAACCCGAGTGCCTTCTTCAACATCAGCAATCACTTCGCAGGTGCTTGGATTGATCACTTGAAACGTTTTACCTTTTGTTGCTTTGTGCCATTCATTATTAATAAAAATTTCAGTGTATTTTACTTCGACTTGCTGCGTTTTGCTATCGGAAGAGAGCATTTGAAATCGGGCAAATTTTTGTAAAAAAAAAAACTATTCTCAAGTATAGGTAAATCGGTTCTCTTCCTTTTTATATGTGAATATAAACGAAAAACAATGTTTCGCCTCAATGCACACTTCCTATCACGAATAAAGATTGTCAATTCATAACAAGTAAAAAATAAGATATATAAAGATAAATATGTCATACGTAAATATTTTCATATATCTTACCTTAATGTCAAATGAATGCAAAAATTATGAGAAGGATTTTGATGATTTGTCTTCGATTTAATTACGAAAAATTCTTTGATTAACAAAACATTTCATCGATGATTAGTGAGAGAACACGTCATAAAAAACAAACAAAATTTGTTACTTCGCTGAATGAAGAGTGAGGGTGATGCATATATACGTTAGGATTCAAAGAAAAACGCAATCGAAAATGTAACGAATGAATTATCGTCTATGATCAAACATGTTGTTATTGTCAACAAGTGATTAGCGACAGTAAAGAATTTTTGTTGACTTCGTGAGTCACCAATTTGTGGTGACTAAAATATTTGTGTAAGCAATTCTTCAAGAATCACAATTGGATACAGAAGGGAAAGAACGCGCTCTTATTTCAATCGAAAGAGAGAATTCTATTGATGACGTGAGAGAATGTAAGCACTGTTCTTTTAGTTCGCATTCGAATCCGTATTTTTAAGGTCGTCAAACTCATCTTAAGTAAATAAATCGAAGTGTGGTAGTCGTACACACCCTTTCTTTTCCACTTTTTTTCTCTTGCTCCACATGAAAGCATGGGGGAAGAATTCTATCTCGTGAAGAGAAACAATGGTTAAGTGATAACGGATGGCCGATTCCAAAATAAAACGCCAACTGATTTACTTAACCTAATCTTTTTTCCGCTCGTTATGCATGTTTATCATTGATCTCTACAAGGACTTTCTCTTTTCAATAAAATATTTTTACAGAAACATAGTTCTTCTAGCCGAAAGCCATTTAAGGTGTGAACATGAATGAGGATGATGATAATTCAGTCTCTACAAATTTATTAAGCACTTTTATAAATAGACAACTATTGCGAAGGCAAGGTTAATAGGAAGTATTGAAAAAAACGAACATCACTCAAAATAATTTACAAGAAAGTTGTGCAAATACAGCTATATATTCAGTTAATCATCTTATAGTGTCGGAGTTGCAGCTGTTGTATTGACAGACGGAGGATAAGATGGACATACACATGTGCACTGATTGGCAAAACTGTTAATCAATTCACATTTGATACAAATATGCACGGATTGAGTTAACATTGCTGGTGTACTAATTGACGAACAACCAATATGTACACGTGGTCCATCGAGAGTTGTTTCTGAAAAGACAAGTAAACATGAAACCACTAGTGATTGCTATCATTAAAATACTCACGTGCGTTAACTCGAAGATGTGCACGTACAAAACCTGTTTCTGAATCTCGGAAATACTCCAATGGTCGACTTTCCATGACATCTATTGTTGAATTGATTGATATTGGAGTCGAACATCCATTGATACATTTAGAGACTGATTCCAGCATTATTGGGCCTGAAATAGAACATGTGCCGCCATTTAATAGTCCAATATAGGCTTTCTTTGCCTCTAGATTTCGGTTAAGTAGGTTTTTGTTTAATGTGGCTTCGTCACGCGCACGAGCTAAATCGGCTTCCCTCGTTCGACGTTGAATAATTCGACGAAGATTTCCTTTCACAGTGTCATTAAGTGTCGCTACCTCGTACCATGGTGTGTAGGATTCGATTTTGAGTAATGCAGGGTTAGCAGCGATGCTTTGACGCCAGAGTGTATTATTGCTCAAAGTTGCATCGCCACCGAGTAGGTGGTCCACTTTGATCTGACGTCGATTCGCGTAAAAATCATTTCCGAGGGTTTGACGGAGAATATCCTGTTTGAGATATTCGGTAAGATTTGCTGAAGTGATGGCACTATTGAATGAGAAGACGCAGTCTTTGAACAACACGTGTTGCTCATGCATTCCACCTAAAATCAGAATACATTATATAGAGAATCAAATGCTTTCGCTGCGTACCAACTAACGACTGCTGAGCAATGTGAGTTCCCCACACGCTACAATATACAGAAGAAAATTCTGCAACTTTCATTCGAGAAAATGATGACAACTCTACCGAAGAAAGTCTGAATATAGCGACTCGTTGTAAGTTGAAGTAAGAGCATCAGTTGCTGCACGTGCTTGATCATTTAACTGGAAATCTTCGACACGCATTCGGTACAAAACAGTCGGATGCTGAGTGATGGCGACTGATTCCTCAGATGAAAAGTACTTCTTGTATATATCTAACAACGATTGAGAATGACCAAATTCACCACCTAGCCAGCCGCCCTGTAATCGATCGTAACGCCATCTGTTCGATAGCTCCGCCGCAGTAAGAAAAACATGAGCCACAGGAACTGAGTCGTTATCAACAGTCAATGGGAAGCTCACTTCTTTGGGTACAAAATATCGACGATTTGTGAAAGAGTCTGTCCAGAATGTAATATTTGAATATGTATATTTCAGAGCTGGAAGCAAAATGTCACCGGTTGTTATATCGAAAGTCATGCCAACACCAAGGAAAAGCTATACGGGACAAATAGTAAGGACATGTAATCACCGATGAGACATACCTTATTGTATCCTGTATCTGTTGCATTGGTCGTCTGTCTGCGTTGAAGACAAAGCTTCCCTTTATATCCCACGTAGTCACATAGTGTTTCTTCTGTTTCCTCGATGGTATGATCTGCATTTTGGTGAATAATAGCGCTGTGTCTTGTGTTATTTATTGCGTTTCGACTGCATTTTGTTGGAGGTAACGGATCACGATCTGCCTCAAGTTTATTGATGTACGTACGATCTTCTTCCAAAGCGTTTTTTAAATAAAACTGAATCGCTTCATTGAGTGCTGTACGTTTATTGCCTTCGGGCAATAGTTTATCGAGTGTGACCAATTGATATGAGATCGGTCGTGGATTGAATTTGATCGTGGATTGCCAATCTTTCCATTTTGCCGGGTCAATCGATTCCGTTCCACCAAGAATTTGAGAAGAAAATATGGAGAATTGTTTAAATCTTTCATCTATCTCAAGCGTATGGTCTTGCGAGCTTGAATGGGTGCTGAATACAATGAAACTACGTGACACTTGCTCGTCAATCCAAGTCTCAGTATGTTCGTAAGTCAAACACTGTTCGTACCATGTTTCAGCCCATACAAGACCACCCATGTTCGACGATTCAACCAAATGTGTACCATAGGATGCAAAGAATTGTTTCCAGACATCGATCTGACTTTCATTGAACACCGAGGGCAGTTGATCGATCGCACGTTGAGCAAGCGGTGTAAGCTGAGGGTAAGGAAATGTATTAGTTGAGAGTTTATACCAACCAATTTGTATCAAGCGTAACACGAGACTGTAATAATCATGATAAAATCGTCGATAGAAGTCGGTGACTGTTGTTTCTGTATGCTTTCGACCAACGCCAAGAATCCCACCACTACTGCTTGACGTTGTCGTGGTTGTCAAACGAAAATAGTCTTGGACTGATGTGACTAATACAGTTATGTCAAGAAGAAGTTTTTCTGGAGTATTAGTAGCAAAAAAACCATTTGGTAGAGAATAGGTGATAGTATCATTGTAAGGATCAAACCAAAGCTCTCCTTCACTTGTATTTGTTTGATCCAAAACACATAGTTTGCTTTCAAGCAAGAGGACGTCAAATCCACAGCCGACTACATCAAGACCAGCTAGAGGACCAAGTGGTTTACGGTCAGAAGAAGAAAGACGAACAACCGCCGCTCTTGATTGGATCTGGGCCAGAGTAGGTAATTTGCCGTTGGTATAATGTAATAATCGATCGTTGTACGAAGATGTGTTTGAACTGTTTTGCTAGAGATAACGAGCTCAGCAAGGTGAGTCAGAGTTCGGTTCACCACGACCGGATGCTGTCCAGCCTCTAGTTGCCAAGTACTACAAAATACGCAAATAAGAAGAGACTTTCACATCGATTTTCAAATTATTCGTGACTGGTGAGTTGTTCTGTTCGGATAGTGCTCAATATTCATTCAAGTTAACGAGATTATGAATTAAAAGTAGTATTCCTATCATAACTCACTTCCACTCCGTTTGATTGTCTTCATTGTTAACATTAACAGGTGGATGATATTCTGATACTACACTTGTGCTCTTTTTGAAAGTTTCGGTAATTTTTTGAAATACTTCTGCACTCTCGATGCTGCCTTGTCCCTGATATTTTTTATATTCAAACATTAGACCAATCTGTTGCGATGTTTCTTCAGTATTCGCGGTGGAATAATAGCTTGAATTGATAAACGAGTAGACGTATGCAGTTCCACCCATGATCACTTTCGAAACGTAATGAGTACCATACGATTCCACAAACTGATTATATAATCGTTGTTGATCTTCAGTAGTGGGTGGTGACGCTTGTTGGAGAAGCATATTGATACTTGCATTGAACATTTGATCAACTCTAGAGTGAAATTCATTTCATTAGGATAAAGCACGGAAAGATCATGCGATGATGCTTACTTGAGTTGAAACGAAGGTGCCAATTGCATTGAATAAAGACCCCACCATAATGTTGATGTGCCGACCGCCTGATTATGTTTTGTAATTGCTTCTTGAGCCCTTTTTAATGTTTCACTGTACTGAATAGCGAGACCAGCATAACCAGCCACCGAGATACCCCCTTGAAAAGAATTCGAGCGGAAATGACTGAAAAATGAAATATACAAATTACATGAAGATCTGAAAATGAAAAATATTTACCTTTCATAAAATTTTTCGAATGTATATGATATATCTTCACAGCTCACTTCACGACGAAGACTGACATCATTTACTTGAGCAAGCAGTGGTGTGGAAAATGTTTGCTTTTGACCGAGAACATCGAGCGTAAAATTAACTCCCGATTGTTCACTTAAGTCCAAAATTCGAAACTTTGATTGTTGATCGGAACCTGATACCATCTTGGCCGCATCGAATCCAGACATAAGTTCATCCAGACCTGGTAGACGATTCGCAATTGCTACATTGAATCGAGCGAAAATTAATAACCAATAAAAATAGAAGTGCATCATCTAGAATAATGACGAAGTGAATAAAAGCTATCTAAAAATCAGTGTTAAGCAAAACAAACAGCATTGAAACGATTTACAAAAGATTCAGTGTCATTGTGAAACACACGCATAGCTCGAGTAAGGTGCTTCTAGATCACATGTTCGTCCAAAAAGGGCAAGGCTAGTATAATAGCAAAACGACTTGTTACCAATGGCTATCATTCTGGCGTTCAAAACCGATGTACAGCCTGTTAGATGAATTAGACGGGTCTGAATGCCAACAACATGCGTTTCATTAATGTAGCGGCCGATGAATGTGTTGGCTACCGTAGGTGTGTCACTTGTCCAATAAACATCATAGTCCTTTTGATAAACATGACGATATTCTGTATTAGCTGTAATAGTGTAAGTTCCAGTAAGATCATAAGTATAACTCCACTCGGTTGGAATATCTTGACAAGTTGCATTGCTTGTAGAATAGTATTGAGTTGCAGATGGACAATACTGAAGCATATTGATTCCATTGATGCATCGGTAAAACGATCGATAGTCATCTCGGTTGACATAAGTTCCATTCGCCTGAGGACAAGTGAAAACCGCGACTGAATTTGTGATCAAATTGAGCGAAATGACAGCAATAATACCAATGAGTTGTAACATCGTTTGATTCCACACAGTAAACTGATCATAGACTTTTGGCACATTCAGCTTTATATACTCACTACATCGCCTTATTTTTCGTTTACTAATTGATTGTTATCTGATAATAATGTTTGACAACTATGTGGTTATTGAGTTTATTTCGGTATGACAAATAGAAGATAAGTATTGCTAAATATGTTCAAGTATCATCTATTGCGTTTGTCAAACTCGTTTTACAGTGAGATATAAATTGCGTATGTTATACATCTTTCGGAGAAAAGCGATAAGATGATTAATGTTTTACTTTCTGCACTCTGAAGTACGTCTTAAGTCGTTATCGATATCCAAGATACAATACAAATATTTATGCATTCAGTTCGAACGGTACGCAAAACGCCTGGAAAATAATACATGAAACAAATCAAACTGTCGAGAATGAAAAACGAACTTAAAATCGTCATTCGATTTTGACAGCAGGGTTCGTAGTGATAACTTTTCGAAATATTGAAAACATAGAATTTTATTTTCATACATAGAAATAGGATATATTATGCTGCCCATCGTATAGCATGCCAACTACTCTATAACTACCAATAATTACAAATCGAAATCATTCTGGTACTTGAACTATGATCGCTTCACAATCTTCCAGAATTTCAATGATGAAAATACCAGTTTACTCTCTCACACCATCTGAAAGTTTTTGAAGTCGTAAGAGAATCAATTGTCTTACAGTTGGACACTATGGAAAAGAAATTATTTCACTTAAGATTTTGATTGGAATTGATTTTTCTTGATCAGCTTTAAAATAACTGAAATCATTTAATAAGTTCCCTAGGTAACCACGAAATACGGCGTGGCGGTTTATTTCTCCAATTAAGCTGGTGCAAGAGTATAAATACTCGTTTACTCGTGTAATTTTGAAATCATCTTAACGTCTTAGTGGACTTGGTATATGGTAAAAATTACAAGGAATAAGTCATTAGTATTAAAATAATAGTAGCTTCTAACTGATTAACCATCCCAAAGCTTCATTTTATCATAAATGTACTTTAAAAATAGAAAATTCTTTTACTCTTCAGAGCTAAAACATCGCATTCGTAGTGTACAAAATGAATTTTATCAGCTCAGTGCGTGACATTCTAGAAGAACAATTCAACACATGGATAAATGGGTCATTTTTTCCTCTTGATATTGTTCATCTCAACTCCACAAAATATAATACTTGAAAACTGATATGATTTGCAATCTGACAGTAGTTTAAAAAAACTCAGAAATTTTCGTTCAGACACCTGTCATTTTAATTATTCTTAAATGAGTGTTGATTTTAAATTCTGTTTACATAAGCAGAGCAACAAATGCGATGTACATGATAAAAATATAATGTGTCACGTTTGTGTGTATGATCGATAGTTCTGATGTTTGGCTTGTCGGAACAGATTGAAACTTGCAACGTAATTTCCGAACATAAAAGTAACATTCCGTATGATATAGATGAACTGAAAGACCAACGATGGTAATTAACACGACTTGCACTATGGTCACTATATTTATTTGACGATCAAAATTCTGTTCCATAAGATTTCGCCAAGTCAACAAATAGCCAAATACAATCAAAATAATAACAGATAGTGTACTAATACAAAGAATAGTCTATAACTGAAAGTATTCAGTAAACACTCCGTTTGTAAATATGCTCATGTTATAAACAGGTGAAAGGTCAAAGTATAGAAATCATGGGAGACTGTGTAGTCATGCAAAAAGAGTTACGATGATCTGTATTCGATGAACTCCTTTTGATTTGACTTGTCTGTTGAAGATGAACATTTCTTGATGTGAGGAGATATTGATCAATTGTAGACAAAGACTCATAAACTATCACGATAAAACTAAAATCCACTGCAATAGTTAAGTACGTACATTAGTATGATTATGTTACGATGATCATGGATGAAAATTGTAATTGTTGCAGTTAGACTTATTTCAAAGACTTTTTCAATTAGATCTCTTCAATATTTCAGCATTAACAAGAGTGTCAATCGGCATTTCTGTTATTGTACTTACCCAAGAAGTTTAGATTTGACGTTTTAGGAATTCTTCAAGCGTGTGTACCGTTTCACTTAATACATTCGAAAAAAAAACTGGATACATAGGATAACAGAAAGTACGAGGGGTTAAATGAACTTTATATCATGATTATTCCGCTATTAAACATAAGAAGAAAGCTAGAAATATAAAACATCACGGTTTGAAGTCCTTTCGTCATCATGCAATTAATTTCAAGAAAGAAAAAAGCTTTTAAGTACAAACTGATATTTCAACTTTAGTATGTTAGAAAACAAATGATAACTAACTAAAAAGTAGTTCAAAATTCAAGTAAACAGATAAATAAATGAGTATTCTTATCATCCGCCCTAATATTGATCAAATGCACAAATAAATAGTAGATATTGTGTGTAAGTAACTAATCAATTTACTTATCGTAGAACGAATACTTATTGAAAATAATGTTGAAATACCTAAAACAATGGAAATTACTTTTTTGATAAATCCAATGATGAGAAGAGCCTTTTCTTGCGTTAATTGTTTTCATAAAAAGCCCTTCTCACCAATATGGTCGCATAACGAAGGACTATTGCAATTTAACAAATGATTCATAAGGAGGAAAAGTTGCTACATTACTTTCACGTTCTCTTGTCTTTATTCACATCGTTTTGTTTATTTTAATTATAAAGATAAACTACTTTTTTCGTTTGTACTTCAAGACAAAATGGATCATATAAAATGAATGTTTTTTGAAAACGAAACATTCACGTAACTAGAATAGCAAATGATATGATTACACACTGAATGAAATTGCATTGCAAATGAAAAGTAAACGCTTGTTATATTCTCAAAATACATAAAGAATATAAAATGTACTAGTCAACTTCAAAACGTTAGTACACTCGGCTATATACGAGACACATTCTTTCTTTTATTCCAATTCTTACGTATATGAACTACGGAATCGATGCAAATTTTTATTATGTCACTCATATCATGACATTTTTTTAAAATTTTCTGTCGTCATTCTTTTCATCTACTTGAAGATAAAAGTATATTCAAATAGAATTCCCGTGTTCCTCTCTCTAGTTCAGTTTTCCTTTCGTGAACATCATTCGAGTTTTAAAAAACTGCTTCCTATTTTAGATCATTATTAGAAATCTCTCGAGTAGCAAAACTATTTGTTTTACTCTCGTACTTTGCTTGAGAAATCTTTTCTACCAGAGTGACGAGGAGACTTCAATGATACCTACAAATACAAAAGGGTAGAATCGATCTATCCTGATCACTTAGTTTAAGAAAGCTTGTCAGCGCAAGAGTTTTTAGATACAAATGTGGAACTCACACGCACGAATTCATTATTTTGAAATATTAAATACATATAACTGATTGTGTAACATTCATTCATACTAAAATATTCAATGTATAGCCGTGTATGTACGTTAGAAACTATAAGAAGAAGTATTTATAATGCCGCGAACGTCTGTAATCAGAGGGAGAAATAAAATACGAAATGAGAATGTTGTAATAGGTGAACATGAACGAATTTTGTTCCTCTAACATTGCACGAGATTATTTTTGAAAAGAATAATGAAACACCTTCAAGATGGAAAGGAACTTTAATGTGTTTTTTTTTCTAAAATATAACCTGTGAAATTTCTCTTCATTTTTATGAAATATAAAAGAAAATACTTTTCTGCAATTTTTTAAAAAAGAAAAACTTCTATCAAATATGTTTTGGTCTCTTTTAAGTTTATTATTGTTATTTTCCATTGGCCAATCAATTCCCATTATTAAAATAAATCATTCTATACTAATCGGTATGACAAATCGAACGATATTCAATACAACACAAAATAAATGTATTTGTGAAATGTTGACATCGAATGGACTGATATCCGCAATAAATTATTTTTCAATCAATCAAACTTGCCAACTATTCACTTCGAATAATACTTCGATTGTTGTGGATTTTTCTTCAATTTCATCGTTGATATTTATTAATAGAACAGAAATATTAATAACAAAATATAGTAAGTTCAATGAATGATTCAGTTGTATAAGAACGTATGATCGGTCGATCAAGTTGATTCATGTATTGTAGTTTATAGCATTCAGTTAATTGTCGTAGACAGTTAAAAATTGAGATGATTTCCTCTATTGACATGCGCATTGTAAATGACAAATATGTGATTTACTCGATATAATATTCATGATTTAAATTTTGACAGTTCGGTTTTCACTTATAATAACACAGAAGAAATCCTTATTACAATGCTCTAGAAATCAATTCCTTCACTTTCAAAACACTCCTTACAAGAAACGAAATTTTTGAACAGAATTCTCTTTATACATTTTTTAATAACTAGTGACAACTTCAACAACATCATCAACAACGTCAACTACAACAAGTGGTGAGTGATGCATTACACAATATATCTACAGAAGACAAATTTGTATTTAATTCGTAGGATGCAGTCCAATGTTACTCAGTCAGACAATTTATTCAATTGGAAATGGAACAAACTATGTGGCAATAGACGATATTAATGACGACATGAAATTAGATATTCTTACAGCCAATACAGTGTCAAATAATATGGGTGTGCTCCAAAATAAAGGAAATGGTACATTTTATTCCCCAACACTTTATACAGTAGGTACTCGACCATATGCAGTAGCTACTGGTGACCTTAATAACGATAATAAGTCTGATGTTGCTGTTACAAATAATGGGGTAGCTACTATTGGTATTCTTATAAATAAAGGCAATGGCACCTTTTATCCTCAATATACTTTATCAACTTATGGTTCTCCAAATCCACTTGTTATAATTGATATTAATAATGATAATCTATCTGATATTCTTTATGCGTCCTGGTATACGGCTACTGTTAATATTTTCTTCAATAAAGGTAATGCGACATTTTCTCCTCAAACTAGTTACACAGTTGGTACTAATCCATTCGTAATTCAAGTCATTGATATTAATAATGATCATTTATTAGACATTCTCGTAGCAAATCAAGGTTCAAACAGTATCAGTATTCTTATCAATGGAGGAAATGGTAGTTTTCTTCCTCAAACGATTCTTTCAGTCGGTAGTGGTATCGTTCCACGTGCATTCGTAGCTGGTGATCTAAATGGTGACAACATTTCTGATATTACTACAGCTAACGCGGATTCAAACACCGTCAGCGTTTTCATTAATCGTGGCAATGGCACGTTTTTCAATCAAATTAGCTATAGCGTTCTTGGTAAACCATTTGCAATACAAATACATGATATGAATTTCGATAACAAACCTGATGTCATTGTTGCTAATTATGTTTCTAACAATATTGGTATTCTCATAAATCAAGGTGATGGTACGTTTTTGAATCAAACGACTTTTTCGGTTGGAATTAATCCGTCATCATTGGTCATCGTTGATATCAATGAAGATAATAAGCCGGATGTGATTGTTACAAATTCTGGTTCAAATAATGTTGGTATACTCTTGCATTGTTAATTTGTTTTGAACTATGAAACTTATTTCCTTTTAATCTGCATTTCTTTGCTTATGTTATTACATTCTTCACAAATGTATTTTGATAATTTTCGTTCATACAATGGGAGAGAGGATGGATGACGGCGAGAATGATCGCTGATGCCCTCATTCAGTATGTTGATATTATTCTCATACAGGTATACAAAACTGTATTCATTAAAGAAAAGCTTTCTCTTTCCTTTTATTGATTTGAGAGACATTTACGTTTTATCTTTTTTTCTTTTGAGAAGAGAAATGCATCGTACGATGACGCATTGTATGACCATTACTATTTTTAATGCTTTTTATTTCTTTTCTTTCTTATCGCTTGAATAAAGATACTTCGTCCGTCGAACACATTATAGTCAATTGTAATTTTCAATCGAAGATACCAAATAAAACTTTTCATCTTGATCGTCCAAAGTGAAAATGTCTAATCTTTTGCCTCTGGACTCTCAAACACTACCTGCTGGTGTAAAATCTCGTTTCATTGATAACGTCAATGGTTTACGTATGCATATTCTCGAAGCTGGAGATGATCACAATCGTCCGTTAGTTATCCTTCTACACGGTTTCCCAGAATTAGCTTATACGTGGCGAAAAGTGCTAATACCTTTGGCCAACCAAGGTTATCATGTAATAGCACCGGATCAACGTGGATGCGGGCGCACTATTACCATTGACAGAAACAGCGACGATGATTTTACCTCGTTCAGTATGTTGAACTCTTGTCAGGACATTATTACACTTCTCCATCGACTGAACATATCTAAAGTGAAGTCAATTATCGGTCGTGATCTTGGTGCACCTATTGCGGCAAATTTAGCATTGATAAGACCAGACATTTTCGAATCGTTGATCATGACGTCGGCACCGTACCTAGGACCACCTTCAATAGATACCCCTTCGAAAGCACCAGTTATCGAAGCGCTCAAACAGTTAGGAAAGAAACATTATCGATGGTACTTTTCTTCTGTAGAACAGGCCAACTTAGATATGCTCAATGCTGAACAAGGTCTCAAAGAATTCTTTCGTGGTTATTTGTACTTGAAAGGAGCTCAACATCCACAGAACAAGAATATCTTTCAATTAAAAGAATTGACAGCTGTCGAGTTGTGTAAACTGCCCGAATACTACATTATGCCGCTGGACCGTACAATGCCGCAGATAGTTCTCTCTAACATACCTGATACCGCCATACTCCAACAAGAAATGTCATCATGGTTAACCGAAGATGAACTTCAGGTATACACAGATGAATACCAGCGGAGTTCATTCAAAGGTGGGCTCCAGTACTACAAGTGTTTTGCCAGTGATTATGATCAGAATCAACTGAAAGTTTTCAGTGGGATGAAAATCAAATGTCCTGCTATGTTCATTTCCGGTGCAAACGATTGGGGTATGCAGCTAGAACCGGATTTTATGAAGAAAATGGGTGCAAAGACTGTTTATGAAGATTGGAGAGGATTTCAGCTGATAGATAATTCAGGACATTGGCTGTCGGAAGAACAACCGGAGGAACTAACGAAGACAATTTTAAGATTTTTGGACATGCTTCCAATCAAAGAGTTACTCTGACGTCCTTGATCTATTTTTCATTTAAACTGATCTTTTTCAAATATCTAAGAAGAATATTGAATGTTGTAACGTAGTAAGGTGAAAGAGCACTTCAAGATCACCGACTTTCATGAATAAAACGATTCATATGAGTATTCATTATTGATGAAATACGTATATGACCCTAATGACTTACCTGAATAGAGATCCCATTCGGCAAAAGATATTGTGAACATAAATGCTCATTCAAATGTGTGCTGGTTCAACAAGTGCTGTCAACCTTTGTGAAAATATCTATGCCTTATATGTAATGAGACGAGTTTATTGTTAATTAAGAAAATTTATACAAAGTAAACACAATAACCTTAAGTTTATTTTAGTGCAAAGTAATTTGAAACGCGACAGATTAGTGAGCGAGATTTCTCCTAGTGAAAATAAGATGTCAACAAAGTATACTAAAGATCGGAATATCCCGGTGGGATTAAAAATCAAAATCAGATTTCGTTGTTAATTGAATTTTTCAGCATAAAAATCCGCTTATCATCTGAATTTATATAGATGAATAAAAAATAACGGTCACTTGTTTCATTTCTATTCTCGCTGTCAACATTACTTCGATGGAAAAATTAGAACTCGCAACATATTGGATCAATCAGATCTATCCCGTTCTTCAAATTTTCTTTGGTACATTCGGAAATCTACTCAACATAATCATATTCACTCGTCGTGATTTACATCAAAATCCATGTTCGTTATATTTCCTCATTGGTTCGATCAATAATTGTGTCGTAATCGATTTTGGTTTATTGACACGTTATCTTGCAAGTACGTGGAATTGGGATCCATCTTTAACAAGTAATGTTTATTGTAAAATACGTAATCTTTTGGTTTATGCTTCTTTGACCCTTTCTTTATGGTTTATTGTTCTTGCAAGTGTCGATAGGTATCTTTTGAGTTCACCAATCGTACGATTTCGTCGGTTGAGCAACCTGTCTATGGCACGAAAGCTGATTCTAATCGTGACTTTATCCATATTTTTCAGTTATTTGCATGTTCCAATATATTTTCAATCAACTTTGACTCCAAATGGGATGAACTGTAACTTTTCTCCGTATCAATATGTTTTATTCTTGAGTTTTTTTGCTCCGATTATATCTTGCGTGTTACCGATACTGTTGATGGGTATTTTTGGTATTTTAATGATTCAAAACATTCGTTACAGTCAGAGACGAACTCAACGTTTACGTTCAGACGATCGTCAATTAAGTTTGATGCTTTTATTTCAAATTTTAATAACAACAGTCATTTCCACACCGTACTTTGCCCTTGCTTTATACAATGCCATTGCAATTCTTATGCTTCGNTATATCTCCAATACTATAATGAACTGGCTTTCCATTGTTAAGCGTTTCTAATTTCTATAATAAAATTCATTATTTCACCAAGGCAAAAGAGAAGATATTCTCACTGATAGATAATCGATGTCACGTCGAAGTAGATTGGCGAATTTGCGCATCAGATCTCCACGTGCAGCAGGTTCCATCGTACGCCATGGTGAATTGCTTTGAAAAGCTTTGCGAGCGGCTTCTACGGCTTTTTCTACATCTTCCTAAAACAAATTTCCAAATAAATAAGCATAAAAGAAGATTTTCCATCAGACCCGAGTGCCTTCTTCAACATCAGCAATCACTTCGCATGTGCTTGGATTGATCACTTGAAACGTTTTACCTTTTGTTGCTTTGTGCCATCCGTTATTAATAAAAATTTCAGTGTATTTTACTTCGACTTGCTGCGTTTTGCTATCGGAAGAGAGCATTTGAAATCGGGCAATTTTTTGTAAAAAACACAACTATTCTCAAGTATAGGTAAATCGGTTCACTTCCTTTTTATATATGAATATAAACGAAAAACAATGTTTCGCCTCAATGCACATTTCCTATCACGAATAAAGATTGTCAATTCATAACAAGTAAAAAGTAAGATAGATATGTCATGCGTAAATATTTTCATATGTCTTACCTTGATGTCAAATGAATGCAAAAATGATGAGAAGGATTTTGATGATTTGCCTTCGATTTAATTACGAAAAATTCTTTGATTAACAAAACATTTCATCGATGGTTAGTGAGAGAACACGTCATGAAAACAAACAAAATTTGTTACTTCGCAGAATGAAGGGTGAAGGTGATACATATATACGTTGGGATTCAAAGAAAAACGCAATCGAAAGAGAGAACTCTATTGATGACGTGAGACAATGTAAGCACGGTTCTTTTAAGGTCGTCAAACTCATCTTAGGTAAATAAATCGAAGTGTGTGTGGTAGTCGTACACACCCTTTCTTTTCCGCTTTTTTTCTCTTGCTCCACATGAAAGCATGGGGGAAGAATTCTATCTCGTGAAGAGAACCAATGGTTAAGTGATAACGGATGACCGATTCCAAAATAAAATGTCAACTGATTTACTTAACCTAATCTTTTTTCCGCTCGTTATGCATGTTTATCATCGATCTCTACAAGGACTTTCTCTTTTCAATCAAATATTTTTACAGAAACATAGTTCTTGTAGTCGAAAGCTATTTAAGGTGTGGGCATGAATGAGGATGATGATAATTCATAGTCTCTACAAATTTATTAAGCATTTTTATAAATAGACAACTACTCCGAAGGCAAGATTAACAGGAAGTATTGAAAAAAACGAACATCACTCAAAATAATTTACAAGAAAGTTCTGCAGATACAGCTATATATTCATAGTTAATCATCTTATAGTGTCGGAGATGCAGCTGTTGTATTGACAAGCGGAGGATAAGATGGACATACACATGCGCATTGATTGGCAAAACTGCTAATCAATTCACATTTGACACAGATATGCACGGATTGAGTTAACATTGCTGGTGTACTAATTGACGAACAACCAATATGTACACGTGGTCCGTCGAGAGTTGTTTCTGAAAAGACAAGTAAAGATGACACTACTAGTGATTGCGATCATTAAAATACTCACGTGCGTTGATTCGAAGACGTGCACGTACAAAACCTGTCTCTGAATCTCGGAAATACTCCAATGGTCGACTTTCCATGACATCTATTGTTGAATTGATTGATATTGGCGTCGAACATCCATTGATACATTTAGGGACTGATTCCAGCGTTATTGGACCTGAAATAGAACATGTGCCGTCATTCAATAGTCCAATATAGGCCTTCTTTGCCTCCAGATTTTGATTAAGAAGGTTTTTGTTTAATGTGGCTTCGTCACGCGCACGAGCTAAATCGGCTTCTCTCGTTTGACGTTGAATAATTCGACGAAGATTTCCTTTCACAGCGTCATTAAGTGTCGCTACTTCGTACCATGGTGTGTAGGATTCGATTTTGAGTAATGCAGGGTTAGCAATGATGCTTTCACGCCAGAGTGTATAATTGCTCAAAGTTACATCGCCACCGAGTAGATGGTCCACTTTAACCTGACGTCGATTCGCGTAAAAATCATTCCCGAGGGTTTGACGGAGAATGTCCTGTTTGAGATATTCGGCCAGATTTGCTGAAGTGATGGCATTATTGAATGAGAAGACGCAGTCTTTGAACAACACGTGTTGCTCATGCATTCCACCTAAAATCAGAATACATTATGTAGAGAATCAAATGTTTTCGCTGCGTACCAACTAACGACTGCTGAACAATGTGAGTTCCCCACTCGCTACAATATCGAGAAGAAAATTCTGCAACTTTCATACGAGAAAATGATGACAACTCTACCGAAGAAAGTCTGAATATAACGACTCGTTGTAAGTTGGAGTAAGAGCATCAGTTGCTGCACGTGCTTCATCATTCAATTGGAAATTTTCGACACGCATTCGGTACAAAACAGTCGGATGCTGAGTGATGGCGACTGATTCGTCAGATGAAAAGTACTTTTTGTATATGTTTAACAAAGATTGAGAATGACCAAATTCACCACCTAGCCAGTCGCCCTGTAATCGATCGTAACGCCATCTGTTCGATAGCTCCGTCGCAGTAAGAAAAACATGAGCCACAGGAACCGAGTCGTTATCAACAGTCAATGGGAAGCTCACTTCTTTGGGTACAAAATACTGACGATTTGTGAACGAGTCTGTCCAGAATGTAATATTTGAATATGTATATTTCAGAGCTGGACGCAAAATGTCGCCGGTTATTATGTCGAAAGTCATGCCAACACCAAGGAAAAGCTATACGGGGCAAATAGTAAGGACATATAATTACCGACGAGACATACCTTATTGTATCCAATATCTGTTGCATTGGTCGTCTGTCTGCGTTGAAGACAGAGTTTCCCTTTATATCCCACGTAGTCACATAGTGTCTCTTCTGTTTCCTCGATGGTGCGATCTGCATTTTGGTGAACAGTAGCGCCGCCTCTTGTGTTATTTATTGCGTTTCGACTGCATTTTGTTGGAGGTAACGGGTCACGATCTGCCTCAAGTTTATTGATGTATGTACGATCTTCTTCCACAGCGGTTTTTAAATAAAATTGGATTGCTTCATTGAGTGCTGTACGTTTATTGCCTTCGGGCAATAGTTTATCGAGTGTGACCAATTGATATGAGATCGGTCGCGGATTGAATTTGATCGTGGATTGCCATTCTTTCCATTTTGTCGGGTCAACCGATTCCGTTCCACCAAGAATTTGAGAAGAAAATATGGAGAATTGTTTAAATTTTTCATCTATCTCAAGCATATGGTCTTGCGAGCTTGAATGAGTGCTGAATGCAACGAAACTACGTGACACTTGTTCGTCAATCCAAGTCTCAGTATGTTCGTAAGTTAAACATTGTTCGTACCATGTTTCAGCCCATACAAGACCACCCATGTTCGAAGATTCAACCAAATGTGTACCATACGACGCAAAGAACTGTTCCCAGACATTGGTCTGATTTTCATTGAACACCGAGGGTAGTTGATCGATCGCACGTTGAGCAAGCGGCGTAAGTCGAGGGTAAGGAAACGTATTAGTTGAGAGTTTATACCAACCAATTTGTATCAAGCGTAATACCAGACTGTAATAATCATGATAAAATCGTCGATAGAAGTCGGTGACTGTTGTTTCTGTATGCTTTCGGCCTATGCCAAGAACCCCACCACTACTGCTTGACGTTGTCGTGGTTGTCAAACGAAAATAGTCTTGGACTGATGTGACTAATACACTTACGTCAAGAAGAAGTTTTTCTGGAGTATTAGTAGCAAAAAAGCCATTTGGTAGAGAATAGGCGATAGTATCATTGTAAGGATCAAACCAAAGCTCTCCTTCACTTGTATTTGTTTGGTCCAAAACGCATAGTTTGCTTTCAAGCAAGAGGACGTCAAATCCACAGCCGACAACGTCAAGACCAGCTAGAGGACCAAGTGGTTTGCGATCAGAAGAAGACAGACGAACAACCGCTGCTCTTGACTGGATCTGGGCCAGAGTAGGCAATTTACCATTGGTAATATAATAATCGATAGTTGTACGAAGATGTGTTTGAACTGCTTTGCTAGAGATAATGAGCTCAGCAAGGTGGGTCAGAGTTCGGTTCACCACCACCGGATGCTGTCCAGCCTCTAGTAGCCAAGTACTACAAAATACGCAAATAAGAAGAGGCCTTCACATCGATTTTCAAGCTATTCGTGACTGGTGAGTCGTTCTGTTCGGATAGTGCTCAATATTCATTCAAGTTAATGAGGTTATGAATTAAAAGTAGTATTCCTATCATAACTCACTTCCACTCCGTTTGATTGTCTTCATTGTTGACATTAACAGGTGGATGATATTCTAATATTACACTTGTGCTCGTTTTGAAAGTTTCGGTAATTTTTTGAAATACCTCTGCACTCTCGATGCTGCCTTGTCCCTGATATTTTTTATATTCAAACATTAGACCAATCTGTTGCGATGTTTCTTCAGTATTTGCGGTGGAATAATAGCTTGAATTGATAAACGAGTAGACGTATGCAGTTCCACCCATGATCACTTTCGAAACGTAATGAGTACCATACGATTCCACAAACTGATTATATAATCGTTGTTGATCTTCAGTAGTGGGTGGTGATGCTTGTTGGAGAAGTATATTGATGCTTGCATTGAACATTTGATCAACTCTAGAGCGAAATTCATTTCATTAGGATAAAGCACGGAAAGATCACGCGATGAAATTCAGAAAATTCGGTTCTGACAAAACAAAAAACATTCTCAATAGATTGTGTGATGATGCTTACTTGAGTTGAAACGAAGGCGCCAATTGCATTGAATAAAGACCCCACCATAATGTTGACGTGCCGACCGCCTGATTATGTTTTGTAATCGCTTCTTGAGCCCTTTTTAATGTTTCACTGTACTGAACAGCGAGACCAGCATATCCAGCCACAGAGATACCCCCTTGAAAAGAATTCGAGCGGAAATGACTAAAAAATGGAATATACAAATTACATGAAGATATGACAATGAAAAATATTTACCTTTCATAAAATTTTTCGAATGAATATGATATATCTTCACAGCCCACTTCGCGACGAAGACTGATGTCAGTTACTTGAGCAAGCAGTGGTGTGGAAAATGTTTGCTTTTGACCGTCAACATCAAGCGTAAAATTAACTCCGGATTGTTCACTTAAGTCCAAAATTCGAAACTTTGATTGTTGATCGGAACCTGATACCATCTTGGCCGCGTCAAACCCAGACATAAGTTCATCCAGACCTGGTAGACGATTCGTAATTGCTACATTTAATCGAGCAAAAATTAATAACCAATAAAAATAGAAGTGCATCATCTAGAATAATGAAGAAGTAAATAAAAGCTATCTAAAAAACAGTGTTAAGCAAAACATTCAGTGTCATTGTGAAACGCACGCATAGCTCGAGTAAGGTGCTTCTAAATCACATGCTCGTCCGAAAATGGCAAGACTAGTATAATAACAAAACGACTTGTTACCAGTGGCCACCATTCTGCCATTCAAAACCGATGTACAGCCTGTTAGATGAATTAGACGGGTCTGAATGCCAACAACGTGCGTTTCATTAATGTAGCGGCCGATGAATGTGTTAGCTACAGTAGGTGTGTCACTTGTCCAATAAACATCGTAGTCCTTTTGATAAACATGGCGATATTCTGTATTAGCTGTAATAGTGTAAGTTCCAGTAAGATCATAAATATAGCTCCACTCCGCTGGACTATCTTGACAGGTTGCATTGCTAGGAGAATAGTATTGCTTTGCAGATGGACAATACTGAAGCATATTGATTCCATTGATGCATCGGTAAAACGATCGATAGTCATCTCGGTTGACATAAGTTCCATTCACCTGAGGACAAGTGAAAACCGCGACTGAATTTGTGATCAAATTGAGCGAAATGAAAGCAATAATACCAATGAGTTGTAACATCGTTTGATTCCACACAGTAAACTGATCATAGACTTTTGGCACATTCAGCTTTATATACTCACTACCTCGCCTTATTTTTCGTTTACTAATTGATTGTTATCTGATAATAATGTTTGGCATCTATGTGGTTATTGAGTTTATTTCGGTATGACAGATAGAAGATAAGTATTGCTAAATATGTTCAAGTATCATCTATTGCGTTTGTCAAACTCGTTTGACAGTGAGATATAAATTGCGTATGTTACACATCTTTCGGAGAAAAGCGATAAGATGATTAATGTTTTACTTTCTGCACTCTGAAGTACGTCTTAAGCCGTTATCAATATCCAAAATACAATACAAATATTTATGCATTCAGTTCGAATGGTACGCAAAACGCCTGGAAAATAATACATAAAACAAATCGAACTGTCAAGAATGAAAAAAGAACTTAAAATCGTCATTTGATTTGAGAGCATAGGGTTCGTAGCAATAATTTTTCGGAATATTGAAAATATAGGATTTGATTTTCATACATAGGAATAGGGCATATTACGCTGTCCATCGTATAACGTGCCAACTACGGTCTAATGAAAATTACAAAGAATAAGTCTTTAGTATTAAAATAATATTAGCTTCTAACTGATTAACCGTCTCAAAGCTTCATTTTACCATAAAATTACTTTTAAAAAAACTCAGAGATTTCGTTCAGACAACTGTCATCTTAATTATTCTTAAATGAGTGTTGATTTTAAATTCTGCTTACATGAGCAGAGCAACGAATGCGACGTACATGATAAAAACATAATGTGTCACGTTTTCGTGTATAATCAATAGTTCTGATGTTTGGCTTGTCGGAACAGACTGAAACTTGCAACATAATTTCCGAACATAAAAGTAACATTCCGTATGATACAGATGAACTGAAAGACCAACGATGGCAATTAACACGACTTGCACTATATGGTCACTTTATTTATTTGACGCTCAAAATTTTGTTCCATAAGATTTCGCCAAGTCAACAAATAGCCAAATACAATCAAAATAATAGCAGATAGTGTACTAATACAAAGAGCAGTCTATAACTGAAAGTATTCAGTAAACACTCCGCTTGTAAATACGCTTATGTTGTAAACAGGTGAAATGTCAAAGTATAAAAATCATGGTTTACTGTGCAGCCATGCAAAAAAAGTTACGATGATCTTAATTCGATGAAGCCCTTTCATTGTCATGCAATTAATTTCACATAAGAAAAAAGTTTTTAAGTCCAAACTGATGTTCAAGTTTATAGTATGTTAGAAAACAAATAATTAATAAATAACTAAAAACTAGCTCAAAACTTGAGTGAACAGATATACAAATGAGTTTTCTCATCATCCGCCCTAATATTGATCAAATGCACAAATAAACAGTAGATACTGTATGTAAGTAACCATCAATTTACTTATCGTAGAACGAATACGCATTGAAAATGGTGTTAAAATACCTAAAACAATGGAAATTAATTTTGATAAATCCACTGATGGGAAGAGCCTCTTCTTGCGTTAATTGTTTTTATGAAAAGCCTTTCTCACCATAGATCATCTACAATGAATGTTTTTTTAAGGTGAAACATTCACGTAACCAGAATAGCGAATGATATGATTACATATCGAGTGAAATTGCATTGCAAATGAAAAGTAAACATTTGAAATATTCTCAAAATACATAAAGGATAAAATGTACTATTCAACTTCAAAGTATTAGTGCACTCGGCTATATACGGGACACAATCTTTCTTTTATTACAATTCTTACATATAAATGTATATGAACTACAGAATCAGTGCAAATTTTTATTATGTTACTCATATCATAATATATTTTTTATTTTTTGTCCTCGTTCTTTTCATCCACTTGAAGATAAAAGTATATTCAAATAGAATTCCCGTGTCACTCCATCTAGTTCAGTTTTTCTTTCGTGAACATCATTCGAGTTTTAAAAAACTGCTTCCTATTTTAGATCATCATTAGAAATCTCTCGAGTAGCAAGACTTTGTTTCACTCTCGTACTTTGCTTGAGAAATCTTTTCTACCAGAGTGACGAGGAGACTTCAATGATACCTACAAAGACGAAAGGGTAGACTCGATCCATCCTGATCAGTTAGTTTAAGAAAGCTTACCAGCGCAAGATTTTTTAGACTCAAATGTGGAACTCACACGCACGAACTCATTATTGTGAAATATAAAATACATATAACTGATTGTGTAACATTCATTCATACTAAAATATTCAATGTATAGCCGTCTATGTACGTTAGAAACTATAAGAAGAAGTATTTATAATGCCGAGAATGTCTGTAATCAGAGGGGGAAATAATATACGGAATGAGAATGTTGTAATAGATGAACATGAACGAATTTTGTTCCTCTAACGTTGCACGAGATTATTTTCTGAAAGAATAATGAAACACCTGCAAGAGATGAAAAGGACACTTGAATGTGTTTTTTTTCTAAAATATAACCTGTTAAATTTCTCTTCATTTTTTATGAAATATAAAAGAAAATACTTTTCTGCAATTTTTTAACAAAGAAAAACTTCTATCAAATATGTTTCGAGCTCTTTCAAGTTTATTGTTATTATGTTCCATTGGCCAATCAATTCCCATTATTAAAATAGGTCATTCTATACTAATTGATATAACAAATCGAACGATATTCAATACAACACAAAGTAAATGTATTTGTGAAATGTTGACATTGAATGGATTAATATCCGCAATAAATTATTTTTCAATCAATCAAACTTGCCAACTATTCACTTCGAATAATACTTCGATTGTTGTGGATTTTTCTCCAATTTCATCGTTGATATTTATTAATAGAACAGAAATATTGATAACAAATTATAGTAAGTTCAGTGGATGATTCAGTTGTATAGGAACGTATGATTGATCGATCAAGTTGGTTCATGTATCGTAGTTTATAGCATTCAGTTAATTGTGGTAGGCAGTTCAAAATTGGGTCGATTTTCTCTATTGATAGGCGCATTTTAAATGACAAATATGTGATTTACTCGATATAATATTCATAATCTATATTTTGACAGTTCGGTTTTCACGTATAAAGCGACACAGAAGAAACCCTTATTACGATGTTCTAGAAATGAATTCTTCCGTTTTTAATAACTAGTGATAACTTCAACAACGTCATCGACGACGTCAACTACAACAAATGGTGAGTGATGCATTACACAATGTATCTATAGAAAGACAAATTTGTATTTAATTCGTAGGATGCAGTTCAATGTTACTCAGTCAGACAATTTATTCAATTGGAAATGGAACAAACTATGTGGCAATAGACGATATTAATGGCGACATGAAATTAGATATTCTTACAGCCAATACAGGGTCAAATAATATGGGTGTGCTCCAAAATAAAGGAAATGGCACATTTTATCCCGCAACACTTTATACAGTAGGTACTCGACCATATGCAGTAGTTACTGGTGATCTTAATAACGATAATAAGTCTGATGTTGCTGTTACAAATAATGGGGTAGCTAATATTGGTATTCTTATAAATAAAGGCGATGGTACTTTTTATCCTCAATATACTTTATCAACTTATGGTTCTCCAAATCCAATTGTTATAATTGACATTAATAATGACAATCTATCTGATATTCTTTATGCATCTTGGTATACGACTACCGTCAATATTTTCTTCAATAAAGGTAATGCGACATTTTCTCCTCAAACTAGTTACACAGTTGGTACTAATCCATTCGTAATTCAAGTCATTGATATCAATAATGATCATTTATTAGACATTCTTGTAGCAAATCAAGGTTCAAACAGTATCAGTATTCTTATCAGTGGAGGAAATGGTAGTTTTCTTCCTCAAACGATTCTTTCAGTCGGTAGTGGTATCGTCCCACGTGCATTCGTAGCTGGTGATCTAAATGGTGACAATATTTCTGATATTATTACAGCTAACGCAGATTCAAACACCGTCAGCGTTTTCATTAATCGTGGCAATGGTACGTTTTTCAATCAAGTTAGCTATAGCGTTCGTGATAAACCATTTGCAATAAAAATATATGATATGAATTTCGATAACAAACCTGATGTCATTGTTGCTAATTATCTTTCTAACAATATTGGTATTCTTATAAATCAAGGTGATGGTACGCTTTTCAATCAAACGACTTTTGCAGTTGGAATTAATCCATCATCATTGGCCATCGTTGATATCAATGAAGATAATAAACCGGATGTGATTGTTACAAATTATGGCTCGAATAATGTTGGTATACTCTTGCATTGTTAATTTGTTTTGAACTATGAAACTTCTTTTCTTTTACGCTGCATTTCTTTGCTTATATCATGACATGCTTCAGTGTATTTTGCTGGTTTTTGTTCGTACAATGGAAGAGAGGATAGATAACGGCGAGAATGATCGTTGATGCCCTCATCCAATTTTTCGATATTATTTTCATACAGATATACAAAGCTGTATTCATTAAAGAAAAGCTTTCTCTTTCCTTTTATTTATTTGAGAGACATTTGCGTTTTATCTTTTTTGTTTTGAGAAGAGAAATGCACCGCGTACGATGATGCATTGTATGACCATTACTATTTTTTATGCTCTTTGTTTCTTTTCTTATCGCTTGAATGAAGATACTTCGACCGTCGAACACATATTATAGTCAACTGTAATTTTCAATCGAAGATACGAAATAAAAACTTTTCATCTTGATTGTCCAAAGTGAAAATGTCTCATCTTTTGCCTCTGGACTCTCAAACACTACCTGCTGGTGTAAAATCTCGTTTCATTGATAACGTCAACGGTTTACGTATGCATATTCTCGAAGCTGGAAATGATCACAATCGTCCGTTAGTTATCCTTCTACACGGTTTCCCAGAATTAGCTTATACGTGGCGAAAAGTGCTAATACTTTTGGCCAACCAAGGTTATCATGTAATAGCACCGGATCAACGTGGATGCGGGCGCACTATTACCATTGACAGAAACAGCGACGATGATTTTACCTCGTTCAGTATGTTGAACTCTTGTCAGGACATTGTTACACTTCTCCATCGGCTGAACATATCAAAAGTGAAGTCCGTTATCGGTCGTGATCTTGGTGCACCTATTGCGGCAAATTTAGCATTGATAAGACCAGACATTTTCGAATCGTTGATCATGACGTCGGCACCGTACCTCGGACCACCCTCAATAGATACCCCTTCGAAAGCACCAGTTATCGAAGCGCTCAAACAGTTAAGAAAGAAACATTATCGATGGTACTTTTCTTCTGTAGAACAGGCCAACTTAGATATGCTCAATGCTGAACAGGGTCTCAAAGAATTCTTTCGTGGTTATTTGTACTTCAAAGGAGCTCAACATCCACAGAACAAGAATATCTTTCAATTAAAAGAATTGACAGCTGTCGAGTTGTGCAAACTGCCCGAATACTACGTTATGCCGCTCGACCGTACAATGCCGCAGATAGTTCTCTCTAACATACCTGATACCGCCACACTCCAACAAGAAATGTCATCATGGTTAACCGAAGATGAACTTCAGGTATACACAGATGAATACCAGCGGAGTTCATTCAAAGGTGGGCTCCAGTACTACAAGTGTTTTGCCAGTGATTATGATCAGAATCAACTGAAAGTTTTCAGTGGGATGAAAATCAAATGTCCTGCTATGTTCATTTCCGGTGCAAACGATTGGGGCATGCAGCTAGAACCGGATTTTATGAAGAAAATGGGTGCGAAGACAGTTTATGAAGATTGGAGAGGATTTAAGCTGATAGATAATTCAGGGCATTGGCTGTCGGAAGAACAACCGGAGGAACTAACGAAGACGATTTTGAGATTTTTGGACATGCTTCCAATCAAAGAGTCACTCTGACGTCCTTGATCTATTTTTCATTTAAACTGGCCTTTTTCTAATATCTAAGAAGAATACTGAATGTTGTAAGGTAGTAAGGTGAAAGAGCACTTCAAGATCACCGATTTTCATTAAAAAAAAAAGATTCATATGAGTATTCATTGTTGGTGAAATAAATGATAATTCAAGTGTGTGTTGGTTCAACAAGTGCTGTCAACCTTTGTAAAAATATCTATGCCTTATATGTAATGAGACGAGTTTATTGATAATTAAGAAAATTTATACAAAGTAAATACAGTAAACTTAAGTTTATTTTAGTGCAAAGTAATTTGAAACGCGACAGATTAGTGAGCGAGATTTCTCCTAGTGAAAATAAGGTGTCAACAAAGTATATTAAAGATCAGAATATCCAGGCTGGATTAAAAATCAAAGTCAGATTTCGGTGTTAATTGAAATTTTCAGCTTAAAAATCCGCTTATCATCTGAAATTATACAGATGAAAAAAGCATCAGTGACTTGTTTCATTTCTGTTCTCGGTGTCAACATTACTTCGATGGAAAAATTAGAACTCGCAACATATTGGATCAATCAGATCTATCCCGTTCTTCAAATTTTCTTCGGTACATTCGGAAATCTACTCAACATAATCATATTCACTCGTCGTGATTTACATCAAAATCCATGTTCGTTATATTTCCTCATTGGTTCGATCAATAATTGTATCGTAATCGATTTTGGTTTATTGACACGTTATCTTGCAAGTACGTGGAATTGGGATCCATCGTTAACAAGTAATGTTTATTGTAAAATACGTAATCTTTTGGTTTATGCTCCTTTGACCCTTTCTTTATGGTTTATTGTTCTTGCAAGTGTCGATCGGTATCTTTTGAGTTCACCAATCGTACGATTTCGTCGATTGAGCAACTTGTCTATGGCACGAAAGCTGATTCTAATCGTGACTTTATCCATATTTTTGAGTTATTTGCATGTTCCGATATATTTTCAATTAGCTTTGACTCAAAATGGGATGAACTGTAACTTTTCTCCGTATCAATATGTTTTATTCTTGAGTTTTTTCGCTCCGATTATATCTTGCGTGTTACCGATACTGTTGATGGGTATTTTTGGTATTTTAATGATTCAAAACATTCGTTACAGTCAGAGACGAACTCAACGTTTACGTTCAGACGATCGTCAATTAAGTTTGATGCTTTTATTTCAAATTTTAATAACAACAGTCATTTCCACACCGTACTTTGCCCTTGCTTTATACAATGCCATTGCAATTCTTATGCTTCGNGCTCCGATTATATCTTGCGTGTTACCGATACTGTTGATGGGTATTTTTGGTATTTTAATGATTCAAAACATTCGTTACAGTCAGAGACGAACTCAACGTTTACGTTCAGACGATCGTCAATTAAGTTTGATGCTTTTATTTCAAATTTTAATAACAACAGTCATTTCCACACCGTACTTTGCCCTTGCTTTATACAATGCCATTGCAATTCTTATGCTTCGATCGCAATTCTCGCCTATTGGACTGTCTGTTTATAACTTTTCTTATAATCTTTTCCGATTACTTTACTTCACGAATCCTGTTCTCAGTTTCTATATTTACACAACCACAGGAGCAAAATTTCGTCAAGAGCTCAAACGGTGTTTCCAGTATGGCTTGAACAACTGTGTACCGCTTACAATTCAACGAAGATTGTTCAATACAAATGGGACTAATGGCATCGTCCCTATCTGACACGAAACAAAGATTAGACCAGAAAAACAAAGAATGCAAGCTATGGTTTGTTCCTTATGGAAGAAGTTTTTGTTCAATTGAATAAACTTTGACTATGAGATAATGCATTTCATCATTTCGCTTAAAATGAGGACAACTTTCTCGTTTTACCAAACGATTCCTTATATTTGTTTTTCTTCCCTATCATACAAAGATACATACGTATTATGCCACTCATTCATTAGTACAGAATAAATATGCACACATGTTTTTTTCTTCCTCCATCTTTGTAATACAATACCGAAGGTTACACACATCGACATATCATTCAGTATTGACACACGAAGAGAAAAACATGGCTGGTGTAGCTAAACTATTCGATGGTCATATTCTCGATAAATCCAACAGAAATGTCGATCTCAATCATGAGAAATATCAAGGAAAAGCCATCGGTCTTTACTTCAGTGCTCATTGGTAATTTTTGCATAGCTAAATCCATTCGTCTTTCTTATTTTCCACTATAGGTGTCCACCGTGTCGTGGTTTCACTCCGATTCTGGTCGATTTCTATAACAAATATGGTTCAGAAAAGAACTTAGAGATTATCTTCATAAGCTCCGATAACGACGAAGAATCATTCAATGAATATTATCAAGAAATGCCCTGGTTAACATTGGATTTCAAAGAACGCGAGATTTCAAGTTGATGGAATTCCAACATTGATTTTACTCGATGGAAATAGTGGAAATATTCTTCGTAAAGATGTAAGACAAGAAATTCAATTCAATGATAAACGAGGTGATCGATTTCCTTGGACAAGCTCATCAGAGACAACAAAAAAATCTTCTTGGTCGTGTATTTGCTGTTAATTTCGTATATTCGACGTGTTTTCAAATATAATCTTGAGCGTCACACTTTCCTCCGTACATGCTGTTTCAAAGCCGGTTGCAGATAATGTGATAGCTTTTTGTATGAAGAAACTTCTGAAAATAACATCACATTTGAGCAAATTGAACATTTGTTTTCAAGTCGAATTCATTGGAAAGATAATCTTACTCTAAAAAAACTGTAGAGTCATTATACTTTAAACATTTTGATTTGACAACTTCAAAGTGACTGCTTGCGTAACTAAAACCAAAATCCACCACCATTTTTTTCAACTTTTCGTAAAATAGTTCGTAGTTCCACGATCACCGTTGTTCGCATACAAAAAATGTTCATTATAAGACTCGCGAATTTACGATCTGCAGGCGAAGGACTCAAGAGATAATCATATTTTCAATGAATAAAATGTATTTGAGAAAATTGAAAATTATAATTCCCTTAATTGTTTGCTTGATAAGCTGATTGGTTATTATCTAAGCTGTAATAAATTACCTCACTTTGGACTCCAACACTCTCAGCTATACACTCAAGCTGTTTCTGATTCATCATCGCATCTGAATATAATATAAGATTGCTTTCGCAAGGATTTTCCATCCTAGGTCAAACAAACTCTTTCTGAAGATTTGAATATCCTATGAGAACAATGAATCTATGATTTCAACGTGAACATTGCCTAATGAATTCATAATCAACAGAGTAAAGTAAAACTTCAAAAAAGACGCCTTGCCATATGAAACAACAAACGTATGGTAAATGCATAATAACACCCTCGGTATATACAGGTGAAAAATGAAAGTTAATTATCGGTATCACTTATACAGTCGTTTGAAAAAAATATTCTTCTGTTTCTTCATTTTTCTGTATAAAAAATAATGACAAGTCAAACAAAGATAATTATCGTAACAACAGATGAAGATCTTATTCACCAACTCTAAGTTTCTCCTTGTTTCTAAGAAGTGCTTTTTCTCTGTAAAGAATTCTGCCTCGTGAACACGTTTCCAAACGATCCATTAATAACATTGAACAAAAGCAAATCGAAACTGTTAAACGAGGAAAGAAAGTAATAGATCGGATTTGTATTATTTGTGGTGATCAAGCTATTGGATTTAATTATGGTGTTCTTTCGATTTGATTTTGTTAGTTTATTGTTGATTTTGATTAGAAAGCATTCAAATGTCTTTTCAATGGAGATCAATGTGTCATTGATTATCGAATAAGTCGAAAATGTTATCGATGTCGATTAAAACGATGTTTAAATATGGGAATGAAAAAAGAATTACTTCTAAGTCAAGAAGAAATCGAACAGCAGCGAACTCCAATATAGAATTAACTCGACCAATGTTCAAGGAAAATAAACTACACTGAAACCNTTGATTTTGATTAGAAAGCATTCAAATGTCTTTTCAATGGAGATCAATGTGTCATTGATTATCGAATAAGTCGAAAATGTTATCGATGTCGATTAAAACGATGTTTAAATATGGGAATGAAAAAAGAATTACTTCTAAGTCAAGAAGAAATCGAACAGCAGCGAACTCCAATATAGAATTAACTCGACCAATGTTCAAGGAAAATAAACTACACTGAAACCTGTATATAGTGGATATCAGCGGGACTTTTCAAAGTGTTCCATTTGCAGAAGTGAAGTCTTCAATAAGGGAATGCTTCGGCCACACAGTAAATGTGTTTTCCGGTCGTTCAATTTAATATTTTGAAGATTTTACATTGAATACAATACTCTTTCCTTATTTGGTATTTTATCATGTTATAGAAGGAAATGACTAAACACGAATCGTCACTTAATGATCCGTTAGCTGCCTATCGAGCTCAATCATATTTTACAAAACGATTGTGGATTTATTTGATGAGTAAACAAATAGAAACAGATATATCTTAGTTACACTGATTATGGATCATAAAGTTTTCATTAAAATTAGAATTTATCGTGCATTGAATTGTATGAAAATACAAAGCAATAATCGTGGTTGAGGAGCTTGAACATGCTGTTAGTTCTGTGAATAACTAAAAGGTGATTAGAAACAAAATTTCCACGAGAAACAGCTGAGCAAGTTATCCGATCAGCGAGGCTTATATATCTTGAAATTAGAGTTCGGGCCAAGAACTGATCTCGCGAATTGCACATAAGCGTTGACAACAAATAGATGTCGAATGCAGTAGACAAAACTGTTTCCATGTATCTCAGGTTTCGAAGTTCAAAATGAGATGATAAAAGTAATTAAAAACCGTTGTGTCAGCAAAACTCAGAAAAATGATATCGTGAAATAAACTGGTTGAGAAAATTTATTTTTGACGTGACTTGGATAGACAAGACGACATGAAGAAAATAAAAAGATTTATTAAAATGTCACTTTCATGCATGAACATTTTGATTTAATTCTTAATTTTTCTTTGGAGCTGAATCAGCATAGAGATCGACATGCATCATTTCAGGATAACGATCACCAGCTACATTGGCTTGTTCACAAGCATCTCGAATTTCTTTGATTTCTTCTTTCGATAGTTTAATTTGAGCAGCCTGAATGTTTTCTTCGAGATTTTTTATTTTACTCGTACCTGGTATGACAATGAAATCATCACCTTGAGCAAGAATCCATGCTAATACTAATTGACTTGAAGTGCAACCTTTTTTATGCGCCGTTGCCATCAATCGATTAACTAGCTGAAGATTCTTTGGAAAATTTTCTTTTGAAAAACGTGGAAGTATTCTTCGAAAGTCGTTGGCACTAAAGTCATCAGGATTTCTAATTTGACCAGTTAATAATCCACGGCCTAATGGTGAATAGCAAACAATTGCTACACCGAGTTCTCGACATGTTTTCAAAAGACCAAGTGCTTCGCTTTCGATGTCTAAACTGAATGGTGAATATTCAACTTGTACACAAGCGATTGGATGAACAGCATATGCTCGTCGTAATGTATTACTTGAACATTCCGATAAGCCAATGTATTTGATTTTTCCAGCTTTAACTAGTTCTTTTAATACATTCATGGTTTCTTCAATTGGCACCTTTTTGTCAATACGATGAACGTAATAGAGATCAATTGAATCAACACCAAGGCGTTGTAAACTTTTTGCACATGCTTGACGAACATATTGTGCATCACCACGAATTGACGTTGATTTAAAACCAGGACTTATTACAACAGCAAATTTTGTTGCAAGGAATACCTACACATTCAAAGTACTCGTAGTTATGTATCTGCGATAGGAATTGGACTTACTTTTTGACGTTGATGTGGATATTTTTGAAAATACTTTCCTAATAAATCTTCACTATCTCCATACATATCGGCAGTATCGAAATAGGTACTACCAAGTTCGATAGCACGATCAAAGACTTTGAATCGTTCTTCATCAGATCCAGGAGGTCCATATCCAAGTGATAAACCCATTGTTCCATAGCCGATTGCTGATATTTTTGGACCATTTTTACCTAATCGACGTCCGGGCATTGAAGACTTATTACACGATCGACTAAACATTTTGACTTTCTCTTAGTAGCGTTGATGCTTATGAATTTACTAAATCTTTGTCGAGTATATATACTTGTGTAGACTTCACAGGAACATAAGAAAGGTGAACGCGTTTCGTAACCGTTAAGAAAGGAAGAAAAAAAGGTGAACGCGTGCCGTACCCGATAGGAAAGAGAAAGAACGACAAATGACTAATATTTTTTTATTATGCTGTATTTTTATACGATCAAATTATTAAATAAACAATTAACACTTTCGCTACTGATAGATTATCAATGATTATTGTCATTTTTTAGATCATAGGGTTAAGATTTTGGACTTGAATGTTGATATCTTTAATTAACATTTATGAGACTGTTACTAGCGAGTGCCTGCACAAACAGCAAGTCGAATTTTCTCAGAAATTATCATTACTCTTCTGTAAGCTTAACCGAATTGAGACAGTTGATATTTTACTGTGTACAACGTCTTTTTAGTGATGACTCAAGTAGCTTACTGATTCAATATGAACTCGAATATATTTATCAATAGTTTTCAAAATTTCTTTACGAACGAAAGTCACTTATAGAATAGTTTTGAAGGTCAAGTCCGATAAAATAAACATCACGTAGTTACCACGAGATAGTACACTTCATCGTTTCATTTAAAACTAAAAGAAACTTTTTCGATTTACAAAATGAATCGACATCTCGATATTTTGTTGAATATTTTCAAGGAATCGTTGAGATGAATTGTTATTTGTTTTTCTTTCTTATCATACAAAGATACATACATATTATGCCTCTCATTCATTATGTACAGAATAAATATGCATAGATGTTTTTCTCTTCTTTCCGTTCTTCGTCTTTTCTTCCTCCATCTTTGTAATACAATACCGAAGGTTACAAACATCGACATATCATTCAGCATTGACACACGAAGAGAAAAACATGGCTGGTGTAGCTAAACTATTCGATGGTCATATTCTCGATAAATCCAACAGAAACGTCGATCTCAATGATGACAGATATAAAGGAAAAGTCATCGGTCTTTACTTCAGTGCTCATTGGTAATTTTTGCAGCACTAATTCCATTCGTCTTTCTTATTTTCCACTGTAGGTGTCCACCTTGTCGTGGTTTCACTCCAATTCTGGTCGATTTCTATAACAAATATGGTTCAGAAAAGAAATTAGAGATTATCTTCATAAGTTCTGATAATGATGAAGGATCATTCAATGAATATTATCAAGAAATGCCCTGGTTAACATTGGATTTCAAAGAACGCGAGAAGAAAAATGAATTAGACGAGAAATTTCAAGTCGATGGAATTCCAACATTGATTTTACTCGATGGAAATAGTGGAAATATTCTTTGTAAAGATGCAAGACAAGAAATTCAATTCAATGATAAACAAGGTGATCGATTTCCTTGGACAAGCTCATCAGAAGCAACAAAAAAATCTTCTCGATCGTGTATTTGTTGTTAACACTACTTCGTATAATATCAGAATAGATCTTTTAAGAAATAAATGGAGGAAGATTCACTTTTATTCTTGAATTCGATAAAATTACAAATCATATTATAATCAAATGTCACACTAATTTTCGATAAATCGAACTTCCACATTACTACCCATGAATTGCTGAATTTTTTCTCCCAATGCTTGTAAAACCATCGCTTCAAGACATTTCTTACTATCTTCACTGTTTAGCTTGCAAACGATATTCTCTAATTCCTTTTGTTCATTAGTTGGAATACCAAACAATGTTGCAAACAGATTCCACGCTGCTGACATATGCACTTTTTTTTTCATGGAAGCCATTAGAATCTTATGCTCATCATTACCATTGAGATTTTGTCGACTTACTGCGATAAGTGAAATCGAAAATTCGTTTTTGGTACCAACGATAATCGCTTTTGCTACTTGTGTACCCTCCTTGTTTAAATGTAATCGTGAAAGATAATCATGTACTTCTTTATCCGCATTCTTATATTGTTCACGAAGTAATTCGCAGTATTCTTTCATATCGGCATGATCAATTGTTTCAGTAGAAATAACGAAATGTTCTTCACTCTGCTTTACACGACGATTTGCCAGTAAATTGAACGCTTGTTTTACCATATCTTGATTCGCTATTGGTATAGTTACAACCAATGGCAGAACAGTTGATGCCGCAGCTGGAATAATCGCATTTGCCATCTTTGTTGATTATCGGTTGAAGACAAAATATGAAGAGCAATACGTTTTCTTTTAAATAAAATTCCTTGTGAAAATTCCGACGGTATAAGTAGTATTCTTTCTTTACTCTATTAGTCACAAGTACACACCCCCATGTTCTTTTTTTCCTTGCGATAAGATTGGTTACACGTAAAAGAAGTTGATAAAGTTATATTTACAAATACTTTATTCCGTCAGAGAAATGCCCCTGGTAAAGCAAATAAAAATTAATATTAAAATTTCCAACTTATTCTTCATACATAAAAATGCCGAATTTCATAATCGCGTAAAATTGTTTTTTTTTCTTTTGTGCAAATCGATTTCATCCTCATGGCATCTCCAATCGGTTGCCCTTTACTAGTGACTATTCCAGTAGATAATAATTTGGTTGAACAGGCGTATCGTATGCTTGAAAGCAAATACATTCATCGTCAACAAGATGATTTCAATGTTGTTACAAGCACGATCAAACATTCGGATATGGATAAGTACATTGAAACTTTACTTGAACAATACAAAAACGCTAACGAAGAAGTTAAGAATTACATTCGGCGATTAAAACTTATCTCAGAAGGGACAAACATGGCGAAAGCTTTGGTCACTGGTACTAAAACTCACATATCTGTTTCTGTTTTTGTTACAAGCCGAAGAAAAACAAATACAAGCGATGATCACAAGATTTTGATTGCTTCAATGGAAAAAACATTTGAAGTACGTCCAAATGTTCCATTTGCAGCGTCCCGGGCTCTCATATATGCAATACCATTTATTCCTCTCGCAGCAATTCTTTTTCCTTTCGGTGTCTGGTACGACTTGTTCAACATTGGGGACGACAAAAAAACTCAGGAAATTTTAGCAAAATTGAACGATGAAGAAAATAAGAAATGTTTGGAAGCAATGGCTTTTCATATTCTCGGCAAAAAGATTCAATCACACATAGGCGAATGTGTTCAAGTGCGTTTTGTTCAAAGCTGATGTTATTCACGTTTTTTGAGAAAAACCCAATAAATTTGTGAGTTATGGGTATGTCAATGAGAAGATATTTGCAGAACGACCGTGACTGGTCTTTTTTTCTCGCGGAAAGATTTGATTAAAGAAAAAAAAGCGTGCGATTATTTTCTACAAGAACAAATTTTGCATAGTTTGGATGCATTGACAATTCTCCGTTCGATTCGTCGTGTTTGTCAGCGATATCAAGTAAAATGTCATCAGATTTCTTATTTTTTGATTTGCCCTATCGAAAAGAGCATACACTATACTTGTTCTGACCATGACAAAGAAATACGATGTCTCATCAATGAATTATCAAATAATACGGTCGATCAATGGTCACTACTTGTTTCGTTATGGATATCTTCAAACTAAATCGCAATCAACGTTGTATGCTATTTAAACAAAAGTATATCATTTCTTGGACAATTTCTTCTATAGAGACACTCGAAATGTTGTATTTAAGTGGAAATGGAATTGAACATCAAGGTGCACAAGAACTTGCTAAAGTATTTGAAAACAATTCAATAAAACATATAAATGACCATTTGATCGATCATTTTCGTTGGTCTCTATAGCCATTAAAATCATTCAATTTAGGAGTGAATCGAATGACAGATATAGATGCACAACGTTATCATCATACACTTTTAATCAATAAAGTAAATCTTAACAATTTCTTGTCTTTCCAGACACTTAAGACACTCGACCTTAGTAATAATCAAATAGATAATCAGGGATGCGGACATCTTACTAATGGTCTTGTGAAAAACAAAGTTTGGTCTTCTTTTGCTCTTTCATTTTCTTTGAATCTTCAGACAAATGACATCTCGAATCAATCAGTATACATCGATTTTTCGCTGTTCTAATGAATAACAAAGTAAACAATCGTTTCTTTATTTCTAGTTTATCATTAATTTTGATTTAGACATTTCTTACAACAGGATTACTGACAACGGAGTAAAGGATCTTGCTGATGCTCTTAAAATGAATCGAGTAAATTAATTAGTGAACATTGTCATGAATAGTTGATACTCGTTTCACATATAGACATTGACTATACTCAATCTTTAGGAAAAAAAGATTATAGAAACAGGAGTAGGTTATCTTGCTGTTCTTCTTTCTGGTCATGCAGTAAAAGAATCCTTTTCTTTTAGTTTTATTCTTGTTTATCGAATGTATTTAGACCTGTGTAACGATTCATCTTCAATTGAGTAGTTTTGGCGAAGAAAAGCAAAATGAATTAACAATGAACGATTCGGACTAACAGACATTTATTGTTGAAATTAAATCTGCACTGCATGTCTAAAAGTGCTTTTCTAAAAATAACTTCAAATACATAAAATAATTCTCGATTACAAGGATTGTAGGTAGGCGAAAGCATGACACTAAAAGAAAAAAGTTTGATGTTGATTATTGTCGTTGTTGGCGACGGAATTGCAAAACATGAATAACTTGTTGTTCAGTGTCAATTGTATGGACACGACTTGCATGTCGGAAGATTTTTTTCGCTTCTTTCCGAAAAATAGTACCGGTTAGTGTATATAAGTAGAAACTACTTGAATGAGCAAAATATGTCATAATACCGGTAATTCTTGCAAATAAATTTTCTTGTGCAATTCGAAGTGTATCTTTGACTAAAATGCTCGTAAACGATGCATAAAGTTGATAAATTGAGAACGGTAATGTTGCAATAATGATCACTAAAACTTGCGCTGTGAGCATGCGTAACAATTGAGAATTTGTTCGTCGAGTTCGTATATTTTCGGCTGTGATTCGTCGAACCAAATGATTACATTTCTGAGTATTTCTTATTGTCAAAAAGCCAAAAGTCAGCATAAAAAATGACGGACAGAGTGAATAAACTACCATATGTGAGAATCCGAAAAAAGTACTATAAAAACCTTTTCGACTACGACATGAAGATACGACATCACCATTGGCATCTGTTACATTATATAATTCATAATAAGCAATCATATGACTATATAGAATTGGAACAAGAATGCTTGCAATTGTAATGGCTAACTTGGCTGTTCTCATCGAACTTAGCTGACGTAGATATCTTTGCGGCGAACTGTGTAGAAAACGATCAATACATGCTAATAAGATTAACCAAATCGATGTTGCACGTGTTGCATAAAAAATAAAATATTCAAACTTACAAATACCGAAGTTATAATTTGATGCCGAGATATTATACGCATTGGAAAGGACACGAACAGGCATAACAACGAAGACAACGAATAGATTGTAACATGATGAAATAAGAAAATACATTGAACATGGTTCTTGACGGAGAGTCGGTCGAGTGAAAACATAAATGTTGATAAGAAGTCCAAATGCACCCAGTAAAAAGTTTACAATCGATATTGTAAGAAAACATATTGATGCAGCGTCGTTGATTTGTTCAATGAGAATCGCGAGAGACGACATTATGAATTAATGAATTCTTGTTTCCTATCTCGTCTCTCAAATAAAAATTCTAAAGTTTAATGAAAACTATCTGGGTTCCATAGTACACATTAATGAATATATTTTCATCTGGAAGCAAAGTTACTATAAAGAAAAAATTAATATTTGCTCCTTGACGTAAACGATGTTTTCATGCTCTGATTTATGGAAAATAATTAAAGACACTAGGTTTTTGCTCTTTGTTAAAGTACACTGCATTATTTATATGAACTATTATAGTCATGTGTGTCGAAGATTTTAATTACTATTTCGAACTTATAGTTGATATACGTTTCAAATACCAACGTGTGCAAAATAACAAAACAAATAATGTGATGGAAGACATCGGTGTGAAGCGTAAAACGAATGCAACAAATAGCGTTCATTCTATTCTTCGAAGAAACGATAAAGTCATGACCCGATAGATTATGTTGAAACTGAAAGAAAGAGATTTTTTCCCGGAGCATCTCAAGACCGGGATCAGAATTGTCAAAACCAAAATTTAAAAACGAGGTCGGGTTTTGATGCGTGTTTCTTCACAGCGAGTATAAACTGGTAGAAGTATTCATGGTATAGAGAATGTCCCAGATATTATCAAGTCATTTTTTTATAATGGATTATCTTTGAAAATTACATTTTTGTTTGAATTATGAATGAGAAATTAATAAAATGCCTGTCAGAAATTATTAGCGCAAATCTTCCAGATGTTCTTTTGAATGCAGTGAAATGCTTACAAGAAACTTCTATTTTTTCTATATCTCGATTTCATCAGATGATAAAATCTTAATATTTCGTCCGCGCTGCAAGCCTTTCATTTTCCACTAGGCAATACGGATGAGAATTGCCTTCGTCGCATCATTTCCACATTGCCCGCATTCAAATGTTACGGTAAGTACGTTTTGCTTATCTAACTTTTGGAAAGCGTTCGATCTTAATTTGCCCATCGCCTGCACTTCGCCAATGATCGATAACAAGGTTAAATTGCATCAGATTTGACATGCGCAATTGTAAGAGTACATTAGTCATACCTTGCGAAACGTGGACAGGCTGATTTTTAACATATGGCTGGTTTTTCCTCTTGAAAACTGATCCTTATCAAATATTTGCATTTTCGAATCATCTTAAGAGTGAAAACGTGATCCATTTTGCATCTAACATCATAAAACATCCACAAAATATGTGTTTTACTTACACATTTCTCGTCTCGTAATCAAACAGCGAAGAGTCAATAGTCTATAAGCAATGCCGACGAATAGATCTGTGAGAAGAAAAACGTTTGAAACTATGACATCATCTACCGACATCGAATTTCTGTCGATTGTTGTCTTAATTTTGTTCATTTTAATAATCAAATTATTCGTTGGAATTAACTTTTTTCACCAGTGTTCAATTGGATCATTTATTTCTTCTTATGTTCTTCTTAGTGCTGTATTGGAACTTATTCTCACTATTCTGTTCTGTTTGGTATGAAACTCTTTATGTGACTTAGACAAATGATCGTTTATTTTATTTGATAGATGTTTTCAACGGACCAAGATCGAGAAGGGGGAACATCATTCTTCGAGCGGCTTTGGAACTCTCTATTTGTATATTTCGTTTATATTTCATTATTTACTATTGGTGTTGGTATGATCCCTATACTAATGATACTTGTAAGTTTAATTGTAATATTCCTTTTTCAATCAGTTGAAATATTTCACATTTAGGGTGGAATTTTTGTACTACCTACAGTGATGAGCGTGCAGTTTTCTGATTCATCTTCGTTGACATACTGCCATCCGATGCTTTACACTTATGCGTTTGGTACTGCTCTAATCTATTTTGGCATCTTTATTGTTCTTTTAGTTTTTATTTACACGTGCTGGAAAGCAGCTTTTGATTAAATCTATTTTGTAATAAAGATAACAGTTGACAAAAAAGATTTCGATCATTTTTCGACTTTCAATGATTTCCCACGTGATCTTCTAGAGATGTGAAGTCGACGTATGCTGGAACATATAAACCCTCAAACGAACATCTTTATTAGATTTACGCAACACTTTTTTTATATACTGATAAATGGTATTGAAGCTTGTGACTGTGCATTCTTCTTGAATTGATTTTTGCTGTGACTGGACAACAAACAGCATAAGCATTCGATGATGCAACTTTACAATAATATGTTTCCGGACAAGAATCAAATTGACAACTATAATCTTTGAGGAATGGTGCCCCATCTTCACATGGACTTGATTTACATTTGCATGTTGCACATCCTTGAGCATCGAGACGATATCCAAAGAGACAATACATACGACATAACGGGCGATCGTCACACGTTGTTCTACCAACCATTGATTTTGAGATGATCATTGACATGAACAAACAAATAAGTAAAACTTGAAGATATTTCACCATTTTTGTCGTTATTCTTCTATAAACGGAGAACAGAAGAAAACTTTGTTTAACTGAAACGAAATGACAACGATGTGGCGAATTATTGTGAAAGAGAAAGAAAAATGCAATCACATGCAAAATGACTCCTGACATAGAAAAGGAAGAGAAAATGATAGTTTATGACGTCACTACACGAACAAAAAAACAATCATTCTATATAAACATTATAGTGTAGATAAATTTGTCTGTTTTTTTGTCCAAACGATCACCATATAAAAAGCTCTACAAAATTCGCGACTGAATATGGTTAACATTCCATCGAATTGGAGTAGTTTTGCATTGCAAATTATGAAGGAAAAAGAACGATTTACTATCGATTGCGGGAGTAAAAAAAAGTAACAAAAGGAGTAAACCAATATGGTGCTGACGAAAATATTATATATTCATCTTGAGGGCGAGGGGGGAAATGACATATTATTCGCATTTCATCTTATGAAGTCGAGTACTTTTATTTAAATCAAATATTTGTTGGTTGAAGTATTCGCTGGCTGAAATGAAAATAAAGCGTTCTGCGTTCTACTGTCGAAACTCGAAAAACAACATATTCAATGAAATATCTCGGATTTGATTATACATGAAAATTCTCAAATTCTATAATCATTTTTGTTCTAATAGGATTCAATATACCAAAACTAATCGATGACAACCATCAATGAGATCTCTCCTTAGAAATGTATTCAAATGGTTCACTTGATGCCACGTCATTCGGTCGATGTTGTTTACAAAAACCCAGTAATGTTTATAATTCTGCACAAGATGAACAATGGCTTTATCTAAGTATTTTCAATTCTTCAACATTCAATCATTTTTGTAACGATTAACTATTGAGTAGGCGGGACAGGTGATTTGTATTTAAAGGAATCGAATAAAGAGAATCTGACTGAACGGCCAACTTCGAGGAACTAACATCTTTTGAATATTTTATCTGGTCTGCGTTGGATTATGTATAACATTCTCAATTTATCGAATGAAACTGTTCGAAACACCAACTATTCCAGCCATGATAATCAAATGAAACTTGATTGTTAACGCCAAGTTTCATCGTTTAACAAAATCATTGATCGATGATTACTTTTTCCCATTTTACCCACTCCTAGTAAATGAAAATGAATTCCACTGGTTTGAATTCATCACTAACTTATCCAATGAGACAAAAATGGACGGTGACTACGATATCGCCAGTACATATCAAACTAGAACTTAACCAGTCGTTGTTGTGATTCAATTGTTTTCATCATCACAGATCAAATGTTTTTGATTGTAATGTACGTCGAATTTACCGAAATCTATATACGAAATCGAACAAAAAAAAAACAAATATATTCTAATATCTTTTGAATTGTAATCCAGGAGCTTGTCCTCAACATTCGATTGAACAAAGTGCGAGTGTTGGCGCTCACGCAGCTGATATTCCATTTGTTTTTGAAACGATTAAAAGTTATTAATCATCAACTTCTCTGAGTTGTACTCGGAATGGTCAATCACGAATATTTTCGAATCAAATTATTCAACATTGGGTTAATACAGCGAAAGCTAAGAAACCATTACCGTCGTGATCAATATATGATTTATCATCACTGAAAAGTCTTTATATTACACCTTTTCAAGAATTCTCGCCAGTTTTATGGAATTGAACAAGAAGGGATCTATGACTTATTTGGAAATCAACCGAATCATATGAAAACGTCTTTAATATTAATTTCTTCATCATTTTTTGTTTCAATGAGATTTTCATCGGACAAATTTGGATGCAGCAGTAATTGTGATAACGAACTTTCTAGATTTTTAACTCGATCTACATGACACAACCATTTCATCAGCATTAAGATTAGTTTTTCTGTCAATTAATTTTTCTTTTTTGCATGCGACATTTCTTCTTCTTCTAATGATCAATGTGTTTGTCCTCATCATTCTTCTAATCCTATCATACTGTGACGTCTTCAGCTCTGTTTATATTCTACTTCGCGGATATTCTCAATAGAAGCAGAATTTATTCACACAATGATAAAAGTACTTTATGAATAGTTGAGAGGTGAAAGAGGAGAAATATTCTCAAGTCTAATCGTATTCTACCGCTCATAACTTACTCGAAATAAAGGAAGACAAATGTCAAATAGTAGTGATTTGGTGTCAACCATGAACTACGTTACAATGCAAATCAATCGTCATGGACCTACAGTTTTACTTCTTTTCGGCACATTCAGTAATGTATTGAACATTTGTATTTTAAGAGAACGTTCTCTCAAAAAGATTCCATGTACAATCTATCTTTGCTGGTCTTCACTATCAGCTACTGTATTCATCTGGTCGGGATTATTAACACGAGTACTTCAAGGGTAAGTGAAAAAGAAAAGCATTTTGAGAGTGTCAGTAAGACGACGGATCACAATTGTAGTTACAACATCAATTGGCCAAATGAAAATCAGCTTCTTTGTAAAACTCGTTTGTATTTGCTGAACATTAGTTGGTCATCGGCGATTTGGATTCTTGTTGGAGCAAACATTGATCGATTTTTGTGTAGTCATCAATCAGTTGCTTATCGTCGACTGAGTACACATCGACTAGCAAAACGCGTTGTCATGAGTATTTTCATTTTCTTTATGTTAGTCTACACTGAAGTATTGCATTGTGTGGAAGCAAGAGTTCCCAATGTCCCTGTGTCTTGCTATGGTCGAGATCTTCCCTGTCGAATTGTTAATGATTGGGTATATTTGGGAGTAGATATTGTTTTCCCAAGCGTCGTTATCACTATCTTTGGGATACTAACTATTCGCAATACTCGATCTAGAATCATTCATCCAACAATAAATTCGTTTCCGCACGCTGTTCGAACAACACAACAATCAATATTAGCACGGAAAAGCGGGCGTAATCTCACGCGAATGTTATTTATTCAGGTGAGTCAAGGTGTTTCATTGCATTCGAAATAAAAATCATTAAGATATTCTATCGATAGATAGTAATGCGAAATAATTATTTTAGGTGTCGTGCGTTTTGGTATTGGATTTACCATTTGGACTGTATCGTTCATACGCTAGTGTAACAGTCGATGTATCTAAAAGTCAATATCGTGTGACTATTGAAAATTTGATATACTCTTTGATCGTTCTCTTAGTACATTTTACTCATTCAACGTCTTTCTACATCTATACATTGACCGGTACGCTTTATCGTGCAACGTTCAATCGTCTTAAACGTCGTTATTTCAATTTCAATTTCGATTGAATACAAACAAAATTCTTCGTTTACTTTCTCTGTTCATCTCTATTTTCAGACTTTTCTTAAATTGATCAATTCTGAAAATAGCTCACGGCAGCCAATAAATAAACATAGAAAGTTTATTTTTGACGTCCTTGTCGATCTTGTTTACGATTATAATGTGCGCACAAAACTAGCTGTTCGTCCGCTTTAACATTGGCATGCATAAATAAAATGTGTTTTTCACACAGGAAGACATAACTATCCGACATGTTTATTTTACGCTTCTCTTTGATTCAGCAGATCTAATCGAAAACATCATCATTCATGGCATACATTGCAATGATTGGATGATTATTGAAACTAACATACATAATCATACTTACACCCACACCCTCACCCTCATTGACACCAATGTGTTCAGAGTTCTAATGATTTTTTTCATTCAAGGCCATTTTGTTGAGAGATTCTTTCTCGTCCGTTGAGTTATTTCCTTCCATCAAAACTGAAGAAAAGAAGAAAAAACCTTGAGAATGTAGTGAGAGTCTGAAAGCTTTAATTTTCTCGTCTCTATACTCGTATTGTCATTTGCCGTTCGCTTTCTGTAAAGAACATACATGTGAATGTAATAAGAGGGGTGTAGAATGGTGAGCTTCATGTTTGCAACCTTGATAGATTATTATGAATAATTTCAAAATTATAAAGTTTATGATGAAACGATGTGACGACAGCGGTGAATAAACAAGTTTTTTTAGAACTTCAGATGCAATTCGATTGAAAATTTTACTCTCTTACATTGGGAAAAAACCCTCTCAATAGCGGCATCAAAACATTCTTGCCAATACCTGTTGTCTTTTGTAATTCCTGTGTGAGTTATTTTGATTGTCGTTGGAAAAAAGTAGTTTAATACTTCACACGCACTTGGTAAAACAGTGCTCGAATGTCCTACCGGAATCCTACTACATCAAAGCAATCGACCACTCGTTCGAATAGAAATCTTCTTGCAAAACGGCAATATGAAGGCGTATCAACACCAAGAGACCCGAACGCAGGTCATACACCTATTGCAATTATAGAGGCAAACAGGCGTTTCAAAGATGGCATTAACAAAAAAGAAGTTATTCCCCCTATTCCACCGAGCAGAACAAATTTGGACAATAATTACGATGATATCAATGGGAATACGGCATATCTTGACACTGCAGATGAAGATAGTTTGCCACTTAAACTATTTGACGGTAAAAAACAATCACTCAGTGAATTAAGCGAAGAATTCATGTCATATTTATGGTTCAGGCGGATAAAAGAAATTTTTTTACATATGGATTCCGGCAGAGATGGACAAGATGAAGATCCTTTTATTGAATTTGATATGAATTTGGCTCGAATTGATTTGATGAATGCTTGCGATCGATATATAGAGAATGAACGGATCATTGTTACTAAAAAGGTAAAGTTTCTTGGGTAATTCTTTTCTGTAAGATAATCGCAAACAATACTCATGAGAAATACTATCTCGGTGCAATATTTCAATGTCACTATTCATAGAGTAGGATGTGAGAGTGTGGGTGTAAAATTTTAGGTGTTTAATACTCGAATCGTCTTCTCAAGTTGTACATGTATACTCTTAGCCTATCCTTAACTACACGTACAATATTTTCGAGCGGGATTCGACCTTTTCTTGAGCCGAGTCGTCCCAGTGTATGTTTCAAACGATCTAACAACATTTTCAGGTACAACTTGATGAACCCTATCGGTTCCAAAAATAAAATTTCGGAAAAAATAACTTCTTCGCCCAAACAAACTCGAAAAACTATTTAAAAAACACCTGAAAACCCTCAAATTTGTAGAAGAACCTGAGCTAACATGCGTCACTTATCGGTTCCATCAAGGATAGTTGATGCGCTTGCACTATAAATTAGTTCGGATGTGCATCAAACTATATGGGAATACATTCTGTCCCTTAGTGTAGTGCATTGTGGATTCCACAATGTGGAATCAGTTCTCTTGGTTCCGATACTTTGTCTAACCACCCTGACATGTTTTGTATTGATGCAAAACTAACAACCGTTTTTAATATTGCCTAAGCGAAAAATAAGCGGTGGTTAACCTTGGATCAATGCAATACGTTCGAACTGAATTCCGATATTTCTCAGTGAAATCGCAGCCCCCCCCCTCACCTTTGTCTGTACCTAGGATGGAAATATGACGAAATCCAATAACAACAGTCAACAATCTAATCCGTCACTGAGTATCGATGAATGTATCAACGCGCTCCATAATCTTGTCGCCAACCCGTCATCAGAAGAGTTATCAGCAATGCTGAACAAATGTATTGGTTCATTACGTGATCTTGATAAACGTACCCAAGACGTCATCGCTAAAATAGAAAAACAACGGCAAAACAACTCAAAAGTAAATATTCACACTATAGTAGAACTTATTCAGTCCTTAACATCGAAAGAAAGAAAAAGTGATCTTGAGAAAAAACAAGAATGGGATATGAAGAAACTCTACGCAGAAGTGTTCAAGATGTCTTACAAAAGAAATCGACTACGAACAGAAAATGAACAGGTAATACTGAAATTAGTTTTTACTTCAGTACATTAATTCACTCGACTACTATTCAAGGAAGAACTAACACCAGTGAAAAAAGGTGACGATCAACCAAATTTTGGCAATGCCATTTGGTGGTATTCTTGCGATAAAGCTAGTATATATTATCAAATTAACTCAATACTGCGTCTTGAAAACTTTGAGTTGTTAGTGGCTTATCGTTATTATTTAAGTGATCTTTGTAGAATGATTGAGTATATGTACGAAGAACGAAAACGTGAGCAAAGTGATTCTCAAGTATTTTATCGAGCTGGGCATGTTAATGAAGGGCAATTGGAAAAAATGCGTAAATCACAGAAAGGCCATTTGATTTCGTTGGGTGGTTTTATTTCAGCAACAACTAATATGAATATTGCTAAAGGCTATGCCAAAAAACAAAATATATCGAAGAGTAACAAAAGAGTACTGTTTCAAATTACTGTTAAACCTCAGGAGCCATGCACAGCATTTGCATATATTAATGGTATTTCATTTCACCCCGAAGAAGAGGAAGTCTTATTTAGTATGGGATCCGCGTTTACTGTCGATAGGATAGTTGATCCAGAAGATGGCGAAAATTATTATACCGTTCAACTTACAGCATCTGATATCGATAAAACTCTTGCTAATGATATTCGCACTAAAGTAGAAGAATGCTCTCCATCAGGTCGTGCCGCTTTATTAGCACACTATCTTATGGAGCTAGGTGAATATCGAGCAGCTCGTAAATATCTTACTTCACTTCTGAACGAAGCACGTGATGGAGGTATCCTGATCAATGATCCAAACTTAGCTACGATTTATTCTTGTCTCGGAATGATTTATGCTCGCCAAGCCCTTCACGGTGACGCGCTTAAAGCATTCAAACAAGCGCTTAATACACAAGCACGCCTTGAATATTCAAATAATAATGCATTAGCTGAGATTCATAGAAATATTGGATTAGCCTATGTAGGACTAGGTCGTATGAATGAAGCTGAACAGACCTTAGCAAAAGCATTACGTATTAAATTGCGGGAGGTCAACTCCGATGAACAGCATTTGGCATCGATCTACGGTGATATTGGTTATGTTCAATACAAGAAGAACAATTTCAAGAATGCATCAGATGCTTTTGAAAAGGCTGAAAAGATCTACAAGACAAGTTCAAACAAGATCGCACACGATGAGCTTGAACAATGTTTAAACAAAGCGGAATATCTAACAAACTACGGGCATCTACTAAGTGTTAAAAAATCTTTAACCGAAGCACAAACACGATATAATGAAGCACTTAAACTTTATAAAAGTGTTTTGCGTAACTATGATCCTAAACTAATGCAAACTCACATTAATATAATGATTGCGTATGCAAAGAATGAAAAGTTTAATGACGCTACAAGATGGTTTGAAGATACCACAGTGCAAACGCTAATTAATAATCAAGAAATGAATGTTTTCGAATTAAATAGTTCAGTGACACAGTCAAGTCTTGCTTTTCTTCACGAATTTATTGGCGCCTGTTATATGGAGCTCGAAGCATATTATAAAGCGATTCGCTTGTGGGCACGAGCCGTGATATTTAAACGTAAGGCACGTCTGGAACAACTACTGTTGGACACTACCAGTAACATTTCGTCGACATTAAATGATGAGCAAAAACAGTTTATTAATAAAAACTATCGTGCCGCACGCGATTTTCCTAACACAAATAGCAGGTAAGAGTTTTTTTCATTTCTCGAACGGTTTTAATAGAATTTTACGTTGTAGAGACAAAGACCAGTCAGCAGATGAGAAGAAGATACAAATACCACATGAATTTTGTGTGGGTCTGCTTTGCATTGAATCCTATGATGATCTGTCTGCGATAGAAAATTTGAGAAAAGTTGCAATAGGGTCAGATGTATCTGACAGTGATACGAAGCTTGTTGCGTGTCTTCTTCTAGCCGAGTTGTACAAACAGCAATCCGATTTTAATTTGGCAATTGATAACTGCGATCAAGCTTTGCAATTAGTAAAACAATCGAAAAATCAGAAAGATCGTGTTTTAGAAATCGAAGTGAGTTTAACCCGTATCGAATGTATTAGCAAAATAAGAACAAATACAAATGCTATTGACGAGCTCATAAAACTCGATAGATCTTTACGAACAGATGGTAGTGATACAAAATACGTCACGTTAAAAGTTATCGTTTATGACACTCTCGCCCGTTATTATCTGTCAGAACAAAATTACAGTGAATTCGATGTAGTTGCTGAACGATCAGTTACATACAAAATTCGTAACTTCTCACAATATCATCCAAGCTTAGCCATTAACTCAAAACTATTGGCCGACCGTTATTGTCAACAATCTCGCTACCATGAGGCGTTATATTTCTACGAGCGTGCTCTTGAAGTCCAAAGTTTAAATTTAACTGTTGATCATCCACAGAACAGAAAAATCTTCTACGCTATGGGTAATGTATATTGCAAAATCGACAAGTTATCGAATGCAAAGGAAAAGTATGATATAGCGGAAAATATGAATTCGAACAAAGATGAAGATGATGTATTAATTCAAGATAAAATCAATGCTGAAGAATCAATGGATATTTTAATGGCTCAGATTAGTATGCACCAACATTTGGCTAGTTTATATACAAAAAAGAAGGATTATGCACAAGCCATATCCGAAACGAATAAAATTCTCGAATTACTAAAAGAAGAATTACCGTCCGCAGCGTTTGACACGGACAATGAAAACCCATTAATGAAGAAAAAGATTGATAGCCCTACACTTGTGAAGAATCTACGGTTACTGGCTAAGTGTTATTTGCGTTCGGGGGATATTCTAGGTATAGCTCAAGATGATGAAATGGGTTATGAAGTAGCTTCAAATATTTACAAGAAACTCAATAATCATGATAAAAAGTTGGGTAACCATGAAATCGTTTTATTACTTAAGAAGTTGAGCCAATACCACGAAGATACATTTAATCGAGAAAAAGCACTCACATGCCTGAAAGACATCATCAATTTTGAAAAGCCATCTAGTACTATTCTATATCGATTAGGTTCGTTAAGTATTGCTTGTGATGGGTATGACGAAGCAGTAAAAACCTTTAAGGATCTATTAAATGATCCAGTGATCAATGCAAAACCAGAACAGAAACAAATCGTAGAAGAAAACTTGAAAGAAGCACAAAGCAAACTAGAAAATCTAAAATTAACCTCAAATCAACTTCTGTCGGATGATAGTAGTGATGATGATGACGATACAAGTTCGAATTCTTCAAACGACCTTCCTAGACACGATACGAATATATCAACACCTACCAAGCAGCATATTGAGATTGAATCGGAGAAGACTAGCGATGATGAGAGTGATACAATGTCGAATCATAAGGAGATGCTAATTGAGGACGCTACTGCTGTGCCAAATAGTGACAAAGAAGAAATGAAAAGCGATCCTGAAAAAAATGTAGAAAATACAGGTTAGTGAAAATACCATATTATTATTTGATCAAATACATTCGCATTTGTATCCATTTAGATAAGTCATCAGATGATAGAGCTAAAGCATTGGCGTATTTCGAACTTGAAGATTTACACAAATCACTGAAATATCATCAGAGATATATTAAAAGTCAAAACAAGTCTGTATCAATGTCGGAAGTTTTTCAAACTCAACTGTCAAAAATACAACAAGATATGTTTACATTTGAACAGCGTAGTCTGTTGTGTTTCTTACCGAAATTACTACATTCTCTAGTAACAAAAATTCGTGAAGAATCTTTAGAAAATTCAGATGTATTGTTAATAGCCGATTCTCATTTTCAATGTGGAATTCTCAACGATAAACTTTCATCGCATCTCCAAAGTAGTCTCTCTTATATCTCAGCATTCCAACTTTATTTTTCCAAATCAACTGGTGAAATCAACGAACTGACTAATCTTATGCGCGAAATACTCAATACATTTATTGATGGCAAACTTGTACCGAAGATGATTATTGACTTTGCTCAAAAAATCGCAGTAGCATCGGACGATATAATTCTCATGCGTCTGAAACTAGCGGCGATGTATCGCGACAATGAAACAGACGATGTTACTGATGAGGATGATGACGGTGATATAAGTGTGGAATCGCGAATGATCGCTTTAAAATGGTATAGAGATTGCCTAACTGTTGCCAATGATGTATTGACAAAAGCCACATGTTATTACAACGTTTTGTGTCTTTATCGAGATTATATTCATGAAGACGATGCTGGAAGGAACGATGTTAAGAATTTAGTCAAATTATTACCTGAATTAAGTATTCTTGATCGACACCTATTACTCAATTTGGCACACCGTTTCGTGAGAGAATACGATGACAACAAAGGCGTGTGCGATAAATATCTTAATGCCCAATTACAAAAACTTCTAAAAAAATCTTTCGATGAAATGTTGGAAGTGAGCGACGAACTCAGTGTCGGAGATAAACTTGTTGAATGTGAAGATTTGGATAGCGCTGAAGAATATTGGAACTCCGTTGTTGAACAGCTCACATATGATAAGTCTGTTCGAGTTTTATCACTTATTCATGATCCTCATTCAACATTTGATCAGATTCTCAATGCCATTAAACATCCAGAAAGCGACATAAGTTTACTCTTCAATAAATTGGCTGAAACTTACGAAAAAATAGCCGATTGTTATGTATTACAAGCTACACACAGTGAATCTAAGGATACAAATGGGTTTCAACAAGCTGAAGATATGTTCAAAAAGGCAATCCATCTAATGAAGAGACTTCACGTGCGCATAGACAGTATCAAGAAAGTAGAAGAAAAGTTGCAAGAAGCAAAAAGCCAAGTCCAGAAATAAAAAAGACTATAATTCGTACAAAACTGACTTGGATGAGGATGAGCGTGTAAATCATAGGACTTACAACCTCAGTCTTCACCCGCACTCATATTCTAGAAATTCTGTCATTGAATAAAACGCTTAAGCTGTAACATTTGATGAAAATGTCTAGTTAATCATGCGAAAGAGAGGGTACACATGAATTAGTTTTAACTTGAAAAAATGGCCGTAATCTCACGTGAATGTTATTCATTCAGGTTATAGTCCAGACATTTCACAAAACTGGACATGAGAATAACTACGGTGCACCATTAGTAAATAGTAAAGGTAATGCAAAACAATTATTTTAGGTATCGAGCGTTTTGGTATTGAATTTACCATTTGGACTCTATCGTTCATACGCTAGTGTAACAGTCGATGTATCTAAAAGTCAATATCGTGTGGCTATCGAAAATTTGATATACTCTTTGATCGTTCTCTTAGTACATTTTACTCATTCAACGTCTTTCTACATCTATACATTGACCGGTACGCTTTATCGTGCAACGTTCAATCGTCTTAAACGTCGTTATTTCAATTTCAATTTCGATTGAATACAAACAAAATTCTTCGTTTACTTTCTCTGTTCATCTCTATTTTCAGACTTTTCTTAAATTGATCAATTCTGAAAATAGCTTACGGCAGCCAATAAATAAACATAGAAAGTTTATTTTTGACGTCCTTGTCGATCTTGTTTACGATTATAATGTGCGCACAAAATTAGCTGCTTGTTCGCTTAAACATTGGCATGCATAAATAAAATGTGTTTTTCACACAGGAAGACATAACTATCCGACATGTTCATTTTGCGCTTCTCTTTGATTCAGCAGATCTAATCGAAAACATTATCATTCATGACATACATTGCAATGATTAGATGATTATTGAAACTAACATACATAATCACACTTATACCCACATCCACGCCCAAACTCTGATGACAATACTGCAATGTGAGTGTCTACTGGCGTCGAATGAGAAGCGAGTATATTTTGAGCTTTTATATTTCACATGATACATTTGAAACGATATTTATTGATCAAAGAATAATTTCGATCTATATAAAGCATAGAAGAGAATACATGTCGAGATGATCTTTATGTCACGTTTAGCAACCACGAGCGAAGAATCAATCGTTACATATATGCTTTTGCTAAGCATATTAACAACTGCCACAAACAAGAGAATTACCAGGGCAACTAGTGCAAAAATATGGATAGCTAGCGGCGAAACTTCCACAATAAGTCGTGCTCGGAGCATAACCGCTGTTGCTACAAATAGAATTATCACAACAAGTGCACTGACAAGTAGTACTACCAGAATTACAATAAGCATTCACAGCAAGACTACAACAACTAGAACAAGGGGGATAAGATACTGCAGTTGTCGGCGTTGTAGTGGTTGTTGCTGTTGTTGTACTTGTGGTGCTGGTTACCGTTGTTGTTGTCGTCGTACTTGTTGTAGTAGTTGTTGTTCTTTCTATAGAATAGAATGGTAACAGTTGATGTTTATTTCACTCGCCTCTCGAAAAAATGTTTACTACATAATAACGACAAGGCAAAAACATTTTCCTAATCTGCTTGACTAATAACTTGCCCTGTCCTCAAGCGATCTATATCGTTTACCGAAGACTGTTTTCCTCCTGCATATATTCCTATCTCGACATCTCTTAGGACTTTACTAACCGGGTGGATTTCGCGTGCCGAGAATATTGAGTATGGTAGTAGTATTCGGCTCAGCTAACATGTTACTCGTTTGGCCTAATATATCGATGAATAATTCACAGGCAGAAGTGTCTTGATGAAAACTACCAGCTCGACAGTGTTCTTCACTCAGACATGCCATTTGACATTTCCGAATATTCGACGTAGCGATAGTTTCGAAAGGTAAACAGGTTGTTGTCGCACATTGAAATCGGTAACCAGTTATTATCTTCATCTGAACTGATCGCATGTCTTCTTGCTCGCTTGACTGCGCTATCAGCATTGACAGAAGCAAGAGAGATATTCTTTGCCATGGCATTGCGAACGACGTTCTGACTTAATGAAAGAAACTGCAGTTATACTGGATGAAGAGTGTAGTCGGAATGGTGAAGAAAATTCTTTTCTTCTTTAATTTAGGAAAGGAGTGCAGAGCGTGGGCTTTTTCTCTTTCTTGTAAAGAAAAGTTTCGGAAACATGAATGGTTTGTTTGTGCGATCACTGCTCACTGGTTGGTTGAATGGTGATACAGTAACGGAAGATCTTGTGAAAAACTTCAATCTGTGTGTTATTCGCTTAAACCCGTCCAGAGGAGTCATGTGGACCAACAGAAATCGAGTTTTTGAGAAAAAAACATTTTTGAAGATATTTATATGTTTGCTTTGGCAGTAAGGAGTGAAGCAGATACTTCTTGTCTTCCTGCTTATATGAGGATCCAGACTTCGCTGTTTAGTCAAAGACGTGGCTCAGAGAAAACTGTTGTTAGAGCCTAAAAAACGACTCGATGTGTATAATAAGCTGATTTTCCATCAAGTATATTTTGGTAATGATGACAAGGAGAAAAAATAAATTTTTTCAGTTGTTTTCTCACTGAATGTGAAAGAGTTGCCCTTCTTCAAGAAAGAGCTCGGCGTGTGCCCAAACGAGCGTTACTTGTTTTTTAATAATAAAAAAAACTTAAAAAAAAACAACTGTTGCTCATCCGCTGATTGCATGCTCATGACAAGAACTCACGCATTCGAAAGCATTGTATCATAGACAATTTCTACAGTGGAGAATTCAAAAGGAACTCAGACCAGTAAGGTACAAAATTTGCTTTGATAGAAGGGTGCGAGGATATCATTCCATCAGGAGTGTGTGGAGGGAGAAGGTGTGGGTCAATGTAACTCATCCTCACACTTTTAAGATGCTCTTCTAAGCGTCGATCTATCACACACATTCGTATTGACTTTTTTACTTCAAATCAATGAATCGCTGGAAGTTTATTTCATGCGAAATATTAAACGAAGAACAAATTTGGTCATCACAAAAGTAGCACAGAGTAGTTATTCTTTGTCAAAAGAAAAATAACAGATAGTCGACTTGTTTCAGCACTATTGAATGAGTATAACTGATGTCATATTAAGCATCATTTCCAATATGATTCTCATTCTCATCGATCAAAGATTTTCATGACTTTCTTCATTCATTGAAACTTTCTGTATTCACATTCAAATATTATGAGTTTGTGACCTAAGGGAATATTCATTTACCTCGATCATGCAAAGAAAGAGTAATATAAATACTGAAGAAAATATGAACGTGAAGTCATTTCTTCTTCGTCTACTGCATCGAATATGTTGATAAATCTTCATTGTCAGAGGAGTGTTATTTTTCTTCATACATGTAAAAGTCGAAGAGACGATTCATAGAGACGACTGGTCATTTGTCGTATCTATGTTTGTTTCCCGCATTGATGAAGTTTATGTTAGTTTATATGATGGTAGAATTATGAAACGAATGTTTAATACAAATAGTTCTACTTACGTTATGCATATCGGAACACTTTGTTCTTACCTTTTCATTGAAGTCGGTGATCATCTACATTGTTCGTCCTTTGAGAGGAGTGTAGTGATAAGAACATCACTAGATGATGAGATAGAAATGGTGGTTTTGGTTCGCACTGACGATCAAGACTCAGGTCCGAATGAGTTATCTTATTCTATAGGAATCTCTGATGACGGAAATTTCGATTTATATGTGGCAGACTTCGAAAAACATCGAATTTAATTCTTTTCATTGCATGACTGGAACGGAAAAACTGTAGCAGAGTAAAGTTTATCCGATATTTCAATTGCACTCACTAACCCACGCTCGCTCGTAATAGATGCGGAAAAATAGTTTTTTCTTATTTCTGACAGTGTAAATCATCGTATTGTCGGATCAGGACTAAATGGTTATCGATGTTTGGTTGCTTGGATATGAAGGGAGTGGTGCAAAGCTCATCAATTGAATGCGCCAGCAACATTTGTGAATATTCTTGTTCAAAAATTTAATTTACAGAAAGGTACTTGTAATAAGTAATTGCTAACAGTCATTATCACAATGACTCTCTTTTATACTTAGAAAACGTTTAATCACAATACAAGCGATCGAAGTAGTTGTCAGTAAAGACGACTTCCACATTCTTGTTGATAACAGTAGTATCGATCGATTACATCCTGAAAAGAATCTGATTGTATGGTACGGGAAGTGCTGCGAGAAAGATCAGTTCTAAGTCACACTTGAACTCCTTGCCAACACGAGATATATCCTGGTTATAACAACGTACAATCTAAATGTGATCGGTCCATTCTCAATCACTACATGCAGCTCAAATAAAGTTCATCGTGCATGTGTGAGTGAGTAACATACCCTACACTGAAGAGGATACCAAACATGTCGGTGATATTTTTTGTGCAAAATAGATACCGACGAATCCATCGAATCAACATACACATCTGCACTGACAGAAAACCATGGGAAATATTCTTCTACTTCCTATAACAATACATCTGGTCACTATTACGAAATAATAGAAATGCACGTTATGGCAAATGGTCTATACATTATTCATGGGGGGCAGCAGTGTGTACACGAGTATTGCAATTTTTATGCACTCACTCCATTGAAAAACTTACTTGTACAGCAAGACGTTTCCGATGTCAATGACATACCCCACTTTACTGTTGTACTTCAAAACAACATTCGGTACGTATTAGTTGTGACACTGTGTATACCAAATTTAACAGGCAAGTTCTCAAATAGATGCTTCACTAACTGTTTGCTCGGAGTATTCATCGTAATTAACAATAAATAATCAAAAGTATGACAAAGAATGTATTGTGTCATATTATTATTACGAAACTATACGATTGACCTCAATCTATAAAGATAACTGTTTACACGGTAAACAGAAGGTAAAGTATACAGGTTACTTTCGATCTGAGGTCACACAAATTAATGACAATCCCGTTTTCATTCGACTTACACAGTCCAGCAAATATTACCCTTCAACGGTTCGGTAAGTGATTGGTATTCAATTTCAATTTGAGTGATGCTTTCAGTTGATAGTTCTACTTACTGTTATGTTGGTGGTTCATGTAACACTCAAGTGAAGAGCATTGGGCTCACACTCGATGACATTTCGCGTTTGCATGTTAATCGAAATACGACAGCTCATGATCAACCACTCATTTCGTCAAGTTGGATGTGACATATTCCTTCTTGCATCATCAATTACTTCTCTCCTGATGATTACGATGTTCACGATTAAATTCTGGTTTGTTGTTGTTACTCAGATGGACATCTCTACTTGCCTTTTTGTTCTTCAAGGTGGTTGTAAGTCGATGGATCGCCTTCATTTTACTGTTTGTGATTATGATTACCCTTATTCATGGGCCAAAAATGCAGTAGAAGAAATTGTGAAAGATCATTATACTTGATGTTCGGTTATTTATTCGCAGTCAATTCAAAATTACTACACATCCATTCTGATCATCCATCTCCTCGGATCCATTTGTTGCAAATCTATTTTCTCCACTATTCATCACAATTGTAAGCAATCGGCGACGAGCAAAAACACAAATTCCAGCAACGCTAAGCGAACATCTCTGTGAACAATGAAAGGAAAACAAACAATTTTTCATCAGTCGCGCTATTTTACTCTTTCTGTAAATTTCACACTTGGTCATTTCTTTGTTATCGGCATGTGCGGATGTCTCTGGTTATTTCATTTCATTCATACCATCGATGCTCATCTTTGTTATATACGTCTTTCGATCGAATCCCTATAGGAAAACTTTCAAAGAATCGTTTTTCTCGAATTTGTAGAAGACACCAATCTATACTTTGATGTATCGACAAACTTCTCTTCGACTGTCATATGTGGTGATATAAAAGAAATATGATCTTCCTTTAGTCAAATACTTTTAGTCAGCTAGAAAGAGCTGGTTAGTTGTACCAAAATTTATATAATCATGTAAATCACCACTTTTAGGTGTTGAAGTTAAAAACATTTAATTCAGATGGCTTATTCGTGCCACCAATGAGCAGTTTGTCACAATATTCAATTGTTTTGACATTTTATAGTTTCGATACCAATTGCATTGTGATTTATTTGCAATGTTTTCCTAGCAAAATTTCTTATTCGAAGTCCGAGATTGTTCTTACTTTCTTATTGTTCTGTATCTTTATTAGTTATTTGTATTCAAAGATTTTTTAATATTCCTGATATCGAATTAAATGTACTTCGAGGATTTAAGTCTAAAGCAAGAAATGCAATTAGAAAGATGTTATTTCTTTGGTGGTACGGGAGGAATAGACGATGTAAAAGTAGTCATTATTTGAAGGAAATCGTCCGGAACGTTAATATGTTGGAATAGTAAAAAGATTTCTACGACTGTTTGAAAGAATTACTCACACGTTCATCATCGTCCAGAAATAAAACTTTTCACGTTTCTCATAATAAATGAATAAACATCAGTTCAAGAACAGATCTAAATCGGTCCTTTTATTAAGGCACAACTATGCTCAATGTTAATATTTCATCATTATTGTAGAACATTCGTATTGACAACATTTCGATACAAATGTGTTTTGGCAAAAAGAATGAAGTTTCATGTTTTCTTGAGTTAACTTTTGTTCTTTTTCAAGTCGAATCACTCAGTATGTGACCAGAGAAAGTGTAAGAAAAAGAAGTTTTGTTGAAATAAAAAGGATAGCTTGTCATTTCACTTCTACGAGAATGTACAAGATATGAAATCAAACGACATTAACTTGAAGGAATTGGTTTCATGGAATATTTTATCAGGATGCTCTGGAGGAAGTGTTTTGTTCATATAATCTATCATTTCATCATAACGACCTAAACCATACGATGACATTGCTAAAAAATAATATGAATGAGAAAGATTTGGATGATTAGCAGGTAAATTCTTCAGATTTATATCGAGAGCACGTTGATAATACAAAAATGCTTCCTCAAGTTTGCCTTGGTCGACGTAAATAGCCGCTATATTGCTATAATCAGTTGCAATATACTTTTGATTCGTTGTTGGATTCATCAAATGTATTGACAAAGCATGCTGAAAGTAAGCCAGTGCTACGTGATGATTTCCTTTTTCTTGATAAAGAGTACCAATATTGTTGTAAGTAATAGCTAATTCGGGATCATCTTTACCAAAATGTTTTTCTTTTATTTCAAGTACGTTATCGTAACATTTTTGTGATTCTTCAATATTACCAAGATTATTATAGATAATACCGAGTTGATTCCATACTGTCGCTAAACGTAGTGGAGCATTTTCCATAGTTAATCTAATTTGGTAGAAAAACTTGGCTTTTTCATATTCACCCATACGAATTAATAATCCTCCAAGCATCAGTGTAGGATTTTCATCCAAAATATTCGATTTAATATCTTCTTTCAACTCAGCCAATTGTATGTCATTATCATCGGCTAAAGTTCTAGAATAAATAATGAAATTTATTCGATCAATGTACTTACAGATGAACTTTTTCTATGCGAAAAACCGCACCCATTGAGAAAAGATATTCTTTTTCCGCATCATCAAAGTAACTATATTGTGCTATGTCAGCGAAAGGACATGCATTATGATTGATTGGATCGATATAAATTTCAAAAAGAGCACAACTAATGGTTGGATCATCTATTGAATGCCCAGCAAATACTTCTGCAATATCAAGAAGAGTAGTTGTCGAGAGAAATCTTGAGATCGATAGAAGACCACCCAAATTTATTTTGATGTTTTCAAAGTCAGCTGTCGGCATTTGTTGACCACGATAAAGAATTATGCGTTCATTATCAATTGACTTTTGATGTAAAACGCTCAATTGTTCATGTAAATGTCGAATATAATTATGAAGAAAAAATAATGGTTTGATATCATTCGTACGTAGTGCTTTATTGAGCATTTTACGTATATAAAAATCCTTCACGAGTATACCAAGTGATGGGTGAATATCGAATAAAATCTCGATCAAATTCATCAATCATTCTCAATACATGATGATTACCTACATACTGTGAACGACAGAATCCGATCACGTTATCATGTAGAGTATCATCTTCCATCGTACATCAAATGTCCTTTGTTATAGATGAATACATCAATATGGCGTCTTGTTGATTAGGCAATTTCTTTAATTTACTCGAAGTATCCCATGTTTCGTGGATTGGGTTTGGAAGAACATGAAATGATAAGATACTTTTTTCACATTGCCTAATATCGCATTCGAGTCGAGAATACAAGGATTCGATATCACAATAATTTTCCTTGATTTTTCGAGACAATTTGAAGTATTTTTCTACTTCTTCATTCGACGAATTAAATAAGTAAATATTATGGATTTGTTTGAGAGTATCTAATATGATAAATAATTATATCTGATTCGATGATCGGTCTTGAAATAATTAAGAAAACTTTTTCATTAGAAATGTTAGTAATAAAATCGATCGAGTCATCGTAATTGGTAAATGTATAGATTTTATCAACGAGTTTTTTCAGTAAATCTATTGATCGTTCGTTTACATCTGAATTCTGCCAAACAATAACACTATTTTCCATAAAATGCTTATGAATTGGGGCTGAATGAAAAAATATCTGCTACAGACGATGAATTTCTTTCGCTCTTTGAAGCAATATTTTCTGAAACAGATAAATATACATAGCATTCAATCTATTAAAGAACGAATATACAAGAGCTGAAACGAATAATGACATTATGCTTACTAAACTTGGTTTTTTCCAACTTGTGCTGGCAGTGCACAAACAAGAAAAATATGACATTCAAATCGATATTGACGCATAACAGAAGGAAAGAAGAAACGGTATGCGGGAACTCCAGTTAACACATACGACACAGAATGAATGAATATAATTTCATCCTAGTTTTGTCATTTCCATACGAATGTATTGCGAAGGAAAATGTGAAGCTTAAAACTAAAAAGGCCTAGCTTTTTGTCGTCTTTGCTTTTAGTTTGTTCATAGAATATCATCCAATAATTGCATCATCCGCTTTTGAACTGAAATTGTTGTGAAGGTGATATGGCAAACAGTGACCAGAATACATTCCGTGCATTTGTGTACCTACTGAAGGGCAAAAGTTCAATGTAAATTATATGTACTTCTGAAATTCTTCCAATATTGTTGGGTCAAGCTGCTGCACAGAAATAGTACGAAATATAACTGTCAGACAAAAAGTGAAAACCAATGATACAATGTTGCGGGTATGAATTCTTTTCACTAACAAAACATTTTGTGCTTGAATAGGAACAACAGTTGACTGTTATTTTGGATAAAATATTCTTGAAGAAAGGCAGCGTCAATAATAAACTTTTGATAGTGACAACAAAATCATTCGTAACTCTTTCGATTCCCACATTATAAAACAAAATAAGAAGAAGATAATCCAATCTATTTTTAAAGTTCATACTATATTTTATGTGCTATCGATTTGATTTCACCACTGTACTTCAGACTTTCGTCATCAAAAGGAAAGAAAGGGAAAAAAAGAATTACACCATCTCAAATTGACACAGAATAAAGAAGAGTTTGATAAGAAATGAAAAACACGAGCCGCGATCGATGGCTAACACAACTCTGAAGTTATGAGACAGAAGCATATCTTTCGGTTCCTCGGAATCACAGTCATCGATCAATTCGACACTCGTTTTTTTTTCTTCTTTTTTTCTCGATCATGAGGGTGTGGGTGAATGATTTCATTATTGGAATTGATATATCACATTAAGTTCTATTTGCAACCAGTGGGATCGGAATTGGAACGCATATTTGAACGAATAAATCCTGAAAAAAATCGAATCGGACACGACGAGAATTTATGTTATTCTTAAAATAATCCAACTCATCTTGTATGCGACGCACTTAATCGGTTTTTCCGAACCAAGTTCTCTTACATAAATGAATAAATTATGCTATTCTGTAGGTACTACAATGAAACAAATATGAGTAAATATTTTCTCCGTCCAGTGTTTTCATGACGTGATACTTATGTCTGGGTTTTCTACCGTTCTGTGGTCTATGTACAGAGTAAATAAAGATGGCTGTTTAAACATTATGATATTTTTCCCCAGTGGGAATGATTCACAAGGAAAGTGTACTGGGTAAAGGTCAGTTAACTTCATTTTGGTATATAAATCTATTGAAATTTGTAGATTAGGGAATGACTTTAAAAGACAATGAAACTTTTAATCTAACATGCCAAGTAACAGTGAATTTTGATTATGAAACGTGTGTCCTGAAGTTTCTTAAGGATGAAGCACCACCAGCAATACCTTCATTCAATATTCCCTTTACTGGAAGTAGGGTATACACTGAATTTCAGTTAAAGCTCATTCGTTCGTCCGTTCATATATTTTACACTGATAGAATAACAATCTATACTGTTTACGAAAAAGGTTTGACCGAAGGATAATCGGGATCGCGGATCTCGAATTTGATGTTACTTTTCATAAAAACTTTCTGTCTCTTTTTTTGCGACAAAGGATCAATTTTTTAGACGATCGTGTTTTAAGCGGCAATATGTAGAACAAAATTTAATAGCTGGCTAACCTGTGATTGCTGGATCTCCATAGTCATCAGCATATTAATGAGATCAGACACTTATATCAACAGCTATATTATACAAATATCATCTGATGCTAGTCACTCAAGATAATGTTTCCTTTGTTAAGTGTTGTCTTCGAGAGTCACAGTAGCACAAAGAGGGTGACTTTTAAAGGAGGAATAGAAGAAAATGAATGGATTAGTTTCAAAAGTGATTCTAGACTAGACGGAAGAGTGAAAATGTACATGTGACGGCTAGCTGAATCATATTTCAAAGAACAAATTCTGTGATTTTCATATAGATTTAAGATTTCTTGGATTTAGAACTTAATCGTTGATCTGCAAGAACATATCTGGCAGCTCTTTAAAGTTCTTCGTGGTGAAGAGAATGATATACCTATGTAAAGTTTCTAAGTTTTCGATTATGAACTGATTTTGCGAAATGAGCTCACTTCTGGATCACGTCTTCGTCCGAACGAAGTTAAGATAGTAAAATGAGTATGCATGGGAACGGCTAGCCATTCATTTCAGAAGATTTCAGGAAACGAAATTGTTCTACGTAAAGCATTCTGACAAATTATCAAATGATCCGATCGTTCAACTGAAATAACTTTTTTCCCCTCTTTGGACGAATATTAGCGCTGTAATACTAGGTTGAGGAAAAAGTTCGTGCGCCATGTTAAAATATTAATATTTTGTTTCTTAACGAAATTGATTTTAGCATGGTTCGATCGAGTTTTTCACACTCTACAAAAAAGATATAAAAATATCGACGAAGAACCTCTGACCCGGACACATAATTGGACTAATACTAGTCCTAACCGGCTTTTTGAGATTTTTGTCCAGTTTTTGATAGACTCTTGCCAGAAAACTCAAGAGTCGAAGAAGAACTAATATAATATTCTGACTCAGCGTCGAAAACTGGGTATACTTATGTGAGTTTTAGCACTGTTTCTCGAAATCTGCTTTTTCTCGAAAAATTGATCTGTGGTCTCTCTCAGGCATAGGTCGAACAATGAGTTTCATGAAAAATGTCTTCTGTCTAGTAGACTGAATTTCTATAAGTGTAAAACCATTATAGAAATGAAAACGCTCAATTTCTGAACCATAAAAAACAGGGTTTGGAGGAACTTCATTTTTCGACCTATGCCTGAGAGACCACAGATCAATTTTTCGAGAAAAAAGCAGATTTCGAGAAACAGTGCTAAAACTCACATAAGTATACCCAGTTTTCGACGCTGAGTCAGAATATTATATTAGTTCTTCTTCGACTCTTGAGTTTTCTGGCAAGAGTCTATCAAAAACTGGACAAAAATCTCAAAAAGCCGGTTAGGACTAGTATNGTGAAATCGAAAATTCGTTTTTGGTACCAACGATAATCGCTTTTGCTACTTGTGTACCCTCCTTGTTTAAATGTAATCGTGAAAGATAATCATGTACTTCTTTATCCGCATTCTTATATTGCTCACGAAGTAATTCGCAGTATTCTTTCATATCGGCATGATCAATTGTTTCAGTAGAAATAACAAAATGCTCTTCACTCTGCTTTACACGACGATTTGTCAGTAAATTGAACGCTTGTTTTACCATATCTTGATTTGCTATTGGTATAGTTACAATCAAAGGCAGAACAGTCGATGCCGTAGCTGGAATAATCGCATTTGCCATCTTTGTTGATTATCGGCTGAAGAAAAAATATGAAGAGCAATACGTTTTCTTTTAAATAAAATTCCTTGTGAAAATTCCGACGGTACAAGTAGTATTCTTTCTTTACTTTATTAGTCACAAGTACACACTCACATGTTCTTATCTTTTATTGCGATAGGATTGGTTATGCGTAAAAATAGCTGTTAAAGTTATTTATAATTACTTTATTCCATCAGGGGAATTTCCATTGTAAAGCAAATAAAAATTAATATTGAAATTTCCAACTTATTCTTCATACATAAAAATGCCGAATTTCATAATCGCGTAAAATTGTTTTTTTTTCTTTTGTGCAAATCGATTTCATCATCATGGCATCTTCAATCGATCACCCTTTACTAGTGACTATACCAGTAAATAATAATTTGATTGAACAAGCGTATCGTATGCTTGAAAGCAAATACATTCATCGTCAACAAGATGATTTTAATGTTGTTACAAGCACGATTAAACATTCGGATATGGATAAGTACATTGAAACTTTACTTGAACAACACAAAAACGCAAACGAAGAAGTTAAGAATTACATTCAGCGATTAAAATTTATCTCAGAAGGGACAAACATGGCGAAAGCTTTGGTCACTGGTACGAAAACTCACATATCTGTTTATGTTTTTGTTACAAGCCGAAGAAAAACAAATACAAGCGATGATCACAAGATTTTGATTGCTTCAATGGAAAAAAACATTTGAAGTACGTCCAAATATTCCATTTGCAGTGTCCCGGGTTCTCATATATGCAATACCATTTATTCCTTTCGCAGCAATTCTTTTTCCTCTGGGTGTCTGGTACGACTTGTTCAACATTGGGAACGACAAACAAACTCAGGAAATTTTAGCAAAATTGAACGATGAAGAAAATAAGAAATGTTTAGAAGCAATGGCTTTTCATATTCTCGGCAAAAAGATTCAATCACACATAGGCGAATGTGTTCAAGTGCGTTTTGTTCAAAGCTGATGTTATTCACGTTTTTTGAGAAAAACCCAATAAATTTGTGAGTCATGGTTATGTTAATGAGAAGATATTTGCAGAACGACCTTGACTGGTCTTTTTTTCTCACGGAAAAATCTGATGAAAGAGAAAGAAACGTGCGATTATTCTCTACAGGAACAAATTTTGCCTAGTTTGGACGCATTGACAATTCTGTTCGATTCGTCATGTTGGTCAGCGATATCAAGTAAAATCTCATCGGATTTCTCATTCTTTGATTTACCATATCGAGAAAAACATGCACTACGCTTGTTCTGACCAGTTATAATTTACATGACAAAGAAAAACAATATCTCATCAATGAATTATCAAATAATACCGTCGATCAATGGTCACTACTTGTTTCGTTATGGATATCTTCAAACTAAATCGTAATCAACGTTGTATGCCATTTAAACAAAAGTATATCATTTCTTGGGCAATTTCTTCTGTAGAGACACTCGAAACGCTGAATTTAAGTGGAAATGAAATTGAACATCAAGGTGCACAAGAACTTGATAAGGTATTTGAAAACAATTCAGTAAAACATATAAATGACCATTTGATCGATCATTTTCATTGGCCTCTATAGCCATTAAAAACATTCAATTTGGCAGCGAATCGAATGACAGATATGGGTACACAACGTTATCATCATACACTTTCAATCAATAAAGTAAATCTTAACAATTTCTTGTCTTTTCAGACACTTAAGGTACTCGACCTTAGTAATAATGAAATAGACAATCAGGCATGCGAATATCTTACTAATGGTCTTGTGAAAAGCAAAATTTGGTCTTCTTTTGTTTTTTCATTTATTTATGTTTGATCGTTCCATTGTATTTAGACTCTTGTTTCTTTGAATCTTCAGACAAATGACATTTCGGATCAATCAGTATACATCGATTTTTCGCTGTTCTAACGAATAACAAAGTAAATAGTCCTTTCTTTATTTCTGGTTTATCATTAATTTTGATTTAGACACTTCTTACAACAGAATTACTGACAACGGAGTAAAGCATTTTGCTGATGCTCTTAAAACGAATCGAGTAAATTAATTAGTGAATATTGTCATGAATAGTTGATCTTCAGGAAAACGAGATCACAGAAACAGGAGCAGATTATCTTGCTGTTCTTCTTTCTGATCGTGCAGTAAACGAATCCTTTCTTTTACTTCTATTCTTGTTTATCGAATGTATTTAGACATGTGTAATGGTTCATCTTCATTTGAGTAGTTTTGGCGAAGAAAAGCACAAAGAATTAACAAAACTCGTAAATAACAATGAACGATTCGAACTAAAAGACATTCAGTGTTGGAATTAAATCTTCACTGCATCTCTAGAAGTGCTTTTCTAAAAATAACTTCAAATACATAACATAATTCTCGATTAAAAGGTTTGTAGATAGGCGAAAGCATGACAACAAAAGAAAAAAGTTTGATGTTGATTATTGTCGTTGTCGGCGACTGAGATGAGGAATCATTTGTTGATGACGGAATTGCAAAACATGAATACCTTGTTGTTCAGTGTCAACTGTATGGATACGACTTACATGTTGGAAGATTTTTTTCGCTTCTTTCCGAAAAATAGTACCGGTTAGTGTATATAAGTAGAAACTACTTGAATGAGCAAAATATGTCATGATACCGGTAATTCTTGCAAATAAGTTTTCTTGTGCAATTCGAAGTGTATCTTTGACTAAAATGCTCGTAAACGATGTATAAAGTTGATAAATTGAGAACGGTAATGTTGCAATAATGATCACTAAAACTTGCGCTGTAAGCATGCGTAACAATTGCGAATTTGTTCGTCGAGTTCGCATATTTTCAGCTGTGATTCGTCGAACCAAATGATTACGTTTCTGAGTATTTCTTATTGTCAAAAAGCCAAAAGTAAGCATAAAAAATGATGGACAGAGTGAATAAACTACCATATGTGAGAATCCGAAAAAAGTACTATAAAAACCTTTTCGACTACGGCATGAAGGTACGACATTTCCATTGGCATTTGTTACATTATATAATTCATAATAAGCAATCATATGACTATACAGAATTGGAACAAAAAGACTTGAAGTTGCAATGGCTAACTTGGCTGTTTTCATCGAACTTAGCTGACGTAGACATCTTTGCGGCGAACTGTGTAGAAAACGATCAATACATGCTAATAAGATTAACCAAACTGATGTTGCACGTGTTGCATAAAAAATAAAATATTCAAACTTACAAATACCGAGATTATAATTTGATGCCGAGATATCATACGCATTGGAAAGGACACGAACAGGCATAACAACGAAGACAACGAATAGATTGTAACATGATGAAATAAGAAAATACATTGAACATGGTTCTTGACGGAGAGTTGGCCGAGTGAAAACATAAATGTTGATAAGAAGTCCAAATGCACCCAGTAGAAAGTTCACAATCGATATTGTAAGAAAACATATTGATGCGGCTTGGTTGATTTGTTCAATTAGAATCGCGAGAGACGACATTATGAATTAATGAATTCTTGTTTCCTATATCGTCTCTCAAATAAAAATTCTAAAGTTTAATGAAAACTATATGGGTTGTATAGTACACATTAATGAATATATTGTCATCTGGGAGCAAAGTTACTTTAAAGAAAAAATTAGCATTTGCTCCTCAATGTAAACGTTTTTCCATGCTCTATTATATGAAAAATAATTAAAGACATTGAACTTTTGCTCTTAGTTAAAGTACAATGCATTATTTATATGAACGATTATAGTCATGTGCGTCAAAGATTTTAATTACTATTTCGAACCTATAACTGATATACATTTCAAATACCAAAGTGTGCAAGATAACAAAACAAATAATGTGATGAAAGACATCGGTGTGAAGCAGAAAACGAATGCAACAAACAGCGTTCATTCTATTCTTCGAAGAAACGATAAAGTTGTGACTCGATAGATTGTGTTGAAACTGAAAAAAAAGAGTTTTTTCGAAGCATCTCAAGACCTGGATCAGAATTGTCAAAACCAAAATTTGAAAATGAGCTCGGGTTTTGATGCGTGTTTCTTCACAGCGAGTATCAACTGGTAAAAGTATATTCATTATTATATAGAGAATGTCCCAGATATTCTCAAGTCATTTTTTTATAATGCATTATCTTTGAAAATTACATTTTAGTTCGAATTATGAATAAGAAATTAATAATAAGGTTGTCAGATATTATCAGCGCAAATTTTCCAGATGTTCTTTTGAATGCGCTGAAATGCTTGCAAGAAACTTCTATTCTGTCTATATCTCGATTTCATCAGATGATAAAATCTTAATATTTCTTTCGCTGCAAGCCATTCGTTTTCCACTAGGCAATACGGATGAGAATTGCCCGCATTCAAATATTACAGAAAGTATATTTTGCTTATCTAACTTTTGGAAAGCGTTCGAGCTTTTTGACTGGTTTCTTTAGAATGATCTTGTATTTTTCGGTTGCAAAATTGGTTTGGTGGATAGTCATCGATCGTAATCAATATCGCTTTCTATAAGTTTCTACTGAGATCTTTTAATCCTGACTCCACCACTATTTCGATCTTGATTTACCCATCGTCTGCACATTGCCAATGATCAATAACAAAATTGAATTGCATCAGATTTGACATGCGCAATTGTAAGAGTACATTAGTCATACCTTGTGAAACGTCGACAGACTGATTTTTAACATATGGCTGGTTTTTCCTCTTGAAAACTGATCCTTATCAAATATTTGCATTTTGAATCATTTTAAGAGTGAAAATTTGATTCATTTTGCATCGAACATTATAAAACATCCACAGAATATGTGTTTTACTTACACATTTGGCGTCTCGTAATCAAACAGCGAAGAGTCAATACTCTATAAGCAATGCTGACAAATAGATCTGTGAGAAAACAAACGTTTGAAACTATGACATCATCTATCAACATCGGAGTTCTGTCGATTGCTGTCTTAATTTTGTTCATTTTAATAATTAAATTATTCGTTGGAATTAACTTTTTTCACCAGTGTTCAATTGGATCATTTATTTCTTCTTATGTTCTTCTCAGTGCTGTATTGGAACTTATTCTCACTATTCTGCTTCATTTGGTACGAAACTCTTTATGTGACTTGGACAAATGATCGTTTGTTCTATTTGATAGATGTTGTTATCGGACCAAAATGGAGAAGGGAAAACAACATTCTTCGAGTGGTTTTGGAACTCTCTAAATACATATCTCGTTTATATTTCATTATTTATTATTTGTGTTGGTATGATTCCTATATTAATGATACTTGTAAGTTTAATTGCAATATTCATTTTTCAATCATTCGAAATATTTCACATTTAGGGTGGAATTTTTGTACTACCTACAGTGATGAGCGTGCAGTTTTCTGATCCATCTTTGTTGACATACTGCCATCCAATGCTTTACACTTATGCGTTTAGTACTGCTCTAATCTATTTTGGCATCTTTATTGTTCTTTTAGTTTTTATTTACTCGTGCTGGACAGCAGCTTCTGATTAAATCTATTTGGTAATAAAGATAACAGTTGACAAAAAAGATTTCGAGCATTTTTCGACTTTCAATGATTTCCCACGTGATATTCTTGAAATGTGAGGTCAATGTATGTTGGAAAGCATACATCCTCAAACGAACATGTTTATTAGATTTACGAAACACTTTTTTTATATACTGATAAATGGTATTGAAGCTTATGACTGTGCATTCTTCTTGAATTGATTTTTGCTGTGATTGGACAACAAACAGCATAAGCATTCGATGATGCAACTTTACAATAATATGTTTCCGGACAAGAATCAAATTGGCAACTATAATCTTTGAGGAATGGTGCTCCATCTTCACATGGACTTGATTTACACTTGCATGTTGCACATCCTTGAGCATCTAGACGATATCCGAAGAGACAATACATACGACATAACGGACGATCGTCGCACGTTGTTCTACCAACCATTGATTTTGAGATGAGCATTGACATGAACGAACAAATAAGCAAAAATTGAAGATATTTCACCATTCTTGTCGTTATTCTTCTATAAATTGATACTAGAAGAAGAAGAAGAAATCGCAGAAGAAAACTTTGTTTAACTGAAACGAAATGACAACGATGTGTGGCCAATTATTGTGAAAGAGAAAGAAAAATGCAATCACGTGCAAAATGACTCCTGACATAGAAAAGGAAGAGAAAATGATAGTTTATGACGTCACTACACGAACAAAAAAAAACAATCATTCTATATAAACATCATAGCGTAGATAAATTTGTCTTTTTTTTGTCCAAACGATCACCATATAAAAATCTCTTCAAAATTTGCGATTGAATATGGTTAACATTCCATCGAATCGGAGTAGTTTTGCATTGCAAATTATGAAGGAAAAAGAACGATTTACTATCGACTACGGGAGTAAACCAATATGGCGCTGACGAAAATATTATATATTCATCTTGAGGGTGAGGGTGGGCGAGGGGGGGGAATGACATATTATTCGTATTTCATCTTATGAAGTCGGGTACTTTCATTTAAATCAAATATTTGTTGGTTGAAGTATTCGCTGGCTGAAATGAAAATAAAGCGTTCTGCGTTCCACTGTCGAAGCTCGAAAAACAACATATTCAATGGAATATCTCGGATTTGATTAGATGAGAATTTTCAAATTCTAAATCATTTTTGTTCTAATTGGATTGAATATACCAAAACTAATCGATGACAACCATGAATGAGATTTCTCCTTAGAAATGTATTCAAATGGTTCATTTGATGCCACGTCATTCAGTCCCTGTTGTTTACAAAAACCCAGTAATGTTCTATATTCCTGCACAAGATGAACAATGTCTCTATCTAAATATTTTCAATTCTTCATCGATATCTCATTAATCTTTATTACCAGTTCTTGTCTGGGCTCATGGGGATGGTTTACGGTCAGGCTATTCTTCAACAGTCGATCATTTCTGTAACGATTAACTATTGGGTAGGCGTGACAGGTGATTTGTATTTAAAGGAATTGAATGAAGAGAATCCGACTGAATGGCCAACTTCGAGGAATTACGATCTTTTGCATATTTTATCTGGTCTGCGTTGGATTATATACAACGCTTTCAATTTATCGAGTGAAATTGTTCGAAACACCAACTATTCCAACCATGATAATCAAACGAAACTTGATTGTTAACGCCAAGTTTCATCGTTTAACAAAATCATTGATCGATAATTACTTTTTCCATTTTACCCACCTCTAGCAATTGAAAACGAAAATTACAATCAAAATTTAAATTTGATTTTTGGAAATAAATACGATGAAAATAAATTCTACCGGTTTGAATTCATCACTTGCCGGTACATATCAAACTAAAACTTAACTAGTCGTTGTTGTGATTCAATTGTTTTCATCATCACAGATCAAATGTTTTTGATTGTAATGTACGTCGAATTTATCGAAATTTATATACGAAATCGAACAAAACAACCAAATATATTCTAATATCTTTTGAATTGTAATTCAGAAATTTGTCCTCAACATTCGATTGAACAAAGTGCGAGTATTGGCGCCCACGCAGCTGATATTCCATTTGTTTTTGAAACGATTAAAAGTTATTAATCATCAGCTTCTCTGAGTTGTACTCGGGATGGTCAATCACGAATATTTTCGAATCAAATTATTCAACATTGGGTTAATACACCGAAAGCTAGGAAACCATCACCGAAATGTTTTTATATCACATCTTTTCAAGAATTCTCATCAGTTTTCCATTGGAACTGTCGATTACGACGATAACTGATTTTCATCAGAAAAATTTGGATGCAGCAGTAATTATGATAACGAACTTTCCAACTCGATCTACATGGCACAACTATTTCATCAACACTAAGATTAGTTTTTCTGTCAATTAATTTTTCTTTTTTTGCATGTGACACTTTTCTTCTCCTTCTTCTTCTTCTTCTTCTAATGATCAATGTGTTCGTCCTCACCAATCTTTTAATCCTATCATACTGTGACGTCTTCAGCTCTGTTTATATTCTACTTCACAGATATTCTCAATAGAAGCAGAATTTATTCACGCAATGATAAAAGTACTTTATGAATAATTGAGAGGTAAAAGAGGAGAAATATTCCCAAGTCTGATCGTATTCTACCGCTCATAACTTACTCGAAATAAAGGAAGACAAATGTCAAATAGTAGTGATTTGGTGTCAACTATGAACTACGTTACAATGCAAATCAATCGTCATGGACCTACAGTTTTACTTCTTTTCGGCACACTCAGTAATGTATTGAACATTTGTATTTTAAGAGAACGTTCTCTCAAAAAGATTCCATGTACAATCTATCTTTGCTGGTCTTCATTATCAGCTACTGTATTCATTTGGTCAGGATTATTAACACGAGTACTTCAAGGGTAAGTGAAAAAGAAAAGCATTTTGAGAGTGTCAGTAAGATGACAGATCTCAATTGTAGTTACAGCATCAATTGGCCGAATGAAAATCAGCTTCTTTGTAAAACTCGTTTGTACTTGCTGAACATTAGTTGGTCATCAGCTATTTGGATTCTTGTTGGAGCAAACATTGATCGATTTTTGTGTAGTCATCAATCAGTTGCTTATCGTCGACTGAGTACACATCGACTAGCAAAACGCGTTGTCATGAGTGTTTTCATTTTCTTTATGTTAGTCTACACTGAGGTATTGCATTGTGTGGAAGCAAGAGTTCCCAATGTCCCTGTGTCTTGTTATGGTCGAGATCTTCCCTGTCGAATTATTAATGATTGGGTATATTTGGGAGTAGATATTGTTTTCCCAAGCGTCGTTATCACTATCTTTGGGATACTAACTATTCGCAATACTCGATCTCGAATCATTCATCCAACAATAAATTCGTTTC